>JAODAL010025927.1:0-57698 GCA_025379985.1 Phyllomedusa bahiana | reverse complement strand
AAAGGGGATTCCGTCGCCCCCCCCCTCGGCAAAATCCGCCGCGGGGGGAGAAAAGTGAAATGCACATTATTTACGGAGCGGACGCGCCGTAAACAACCCTTGTCATGGGGCGCGGGAGCGGCGCCCCTCCGCTCCGGCCCCGCCCCCGTCCCGCCCCTTAAATTCACGGCGGATTTGTGCGCTCAATACGGCGCACAAATCCGTCGGAATAAGCCGTGTGAACACGGCCTAAGTGTTGTACCTAAGATGTAGCACGTATCCATTTGACTGTTGTGATGTTAATTACAGCTTCTCCAGCCTGTTTGGGTGTAAGAATGAAGGTGTTGTTGCTCTCCCATAGACTTTAATGGTCATCGGAGATGATCGACTATCGACTATCGAACACCTTATCGATGGTGGCTGACTATCGACTATCGATCGCTGTCGATAGCCAACGTAATCGCTCAACACTATGCAGGACGCCAGCTACAGATGAGCGAATTTCTCAGAAATTCGAGTTGGCCGATTCGCTGAATTTTTCCCAAAAATGTGTTTCGTTCTGAATTTATTTCCTGGCTGCAGAGAGCCTGTAGGGTTTTGTAGAACTTTGTGCCATGCTCAAATATGCATAGGGAGCGTGGCTTTGTATTGAAACAATACTGTGTTTTAGTATGACACGAACATGACAGCAGTCGCTTCACACTTCACTTCTCTGGACAGTTACAGGGGCAAAACTGACCAAATAACTGTAGTGGGAATGCAGACTGACAAGGTAACATCAGCATCAGCTGCAAAGAACCGAGCTGAGGGCCAAGATCCTACTATAGATCCCGGTGCTACATCAGGAAACATATAATAAAAAACAGGAACGACCGTATATTTAAAATTGAGGCTAAGCTCTCATTGGTCCATTTAATCCTCCAATCTCTACTTGAGAGATGTGGAACCATTATTCTCTATCGGAATCTCGACAACCAATCAGAAACAAGGCGAGAAAATTAAAATAACTTAGCTTACAATAAAGCTGTTTGGTGTTTGGGCAGAAATGCGGAGGCTGGACTATTCCAGCCAGTGAGAGCACAAGCTACTCGAGAATCGTAGTATGCTATGGGGTGCATTCCACCAATCAGGATTTGATCTACTAATTTCTCTTTGTTCTATGGAAATAGAATCTTGTGTCTGATTGGTGTCTAATAAGTGAGGGAAATTCGTATCCACCAATCCTGAATGGGGCGACAAAAACTACATGTTAACCTATGGCATTTGCGGGAGCCAATCAGGGTCCAAGCGACTGTCTCCATTATGTTCTATGGAGAGAGGAGCTCTTTCTCTGATTGACTCAAGTGGAGGGGGGCTCAGCTGTTCCCTCCAATAGAGAAACAAGCGAGTTCTATATATATTAGCCCTATGTTTACGGACAAACCTAAGGGCAATTCTTCTCCCTTGTTTTATGATGTTAGATTAATGAATCAGATACAAGAGTCTGTCTCCATAGAATAAAATGGAGTGAGTAGCTCGACTCCTGATTGGTGGAACGTATCCCATAGCATATTATGATTCCTTAGTAGCTCATTCTCTTATTGGCTGGCAAGGTCCAGGATCTGTATTGCTGTCCAATCACTGTATAGCTTTATCCTAAGCTGTGTTTGTTTAATTATACCGCCTTGTTTCTGATTGGTTTTATAGACTCTCATAGAGAATAATGGCTCCACGTAGCTCAAGTAGTGATTGGAGGAATAAATTGACCAATAAGAGCTTAGCCCCAATTTTAATTGTACGGTCTTTTCCGTTTTTTCTTATAAGACGTCTCCTGATGTAGCACCAGTGCAGGCGAGAAACGCATTGAGCATTTTTGCCAAAATAGGTGTAAAAGGTTTATGCTCTTTTATTGACATTGTTTTTTTATTGGAATAAAAAACTTTTTTTAGCACCCTATCTCCCGCGGGCGCTCTGTAATGCGCCTGATAATGGCATGCGGGGCATTTAAACATGTATGAACAGGACTGCGCCTGATATCGGGCTGAAAAGACATTTTAGAAAAAAAAGACGATTCGTTACCACGAATCACCAGGAAATTCGACTTTGTTTAAAATCGAATTTTTCGTGAAATTTGAAACGAATTTGCTTCGTTAGAATCAATTCGCTCATCCCTAATGCTAGAAGATGTGATGGGGTTTAAGAGTAGAATCATTATCTATACATGGACTGTCTTTCGTCCATATCCTACTACTTCTCCTCACATCTCCTGAAGCTAAACGTGGAGAAAACTGAATTCATCATCTTTCCACCGTCCCACTCCATCCCTCCACCTGATCTCTCTATCACAGTCAATGGCTACACTCTCTCACCAGCTCTACAAGTCCGCTGCCTTGGGATAACCCTTGACTCCAATCTGTCCTTCAAACCGAACATCCAAACCCTCACCTCCACCTACCGCCTCCACCTGAAAAATATCTCCCGTATCCGTTCATTCCTTAACTTCGAAAGCACAAAAATGCTCGTCCATGCCCTCGTCATCTCACACCTAGACTATTGCAACATCCTTCTCTGTGGCCTCCCAGCTAGCACTCTCGCTCCCCTCCAATCCATCCTTAAACTCTGCTGCCCGTCTGATTCACCTCTCTCCTCGATACTCCTCTGCCGCTCCCCTCTGCCAATCCCTTCACTGGCTTCCCATTGCCCAGCGAAACCAGTTCAAGTTAGCAACCTTGACCTACAAGGCTCTCCATAACCATTCCCCTCCATACATCTCTGCTCTAATCTCCAGATATCTCCCGTCACGCAACCTCCGCTCCTCACAGGACCTTCTTCTCTGCTCTCCCCTTATCAGCTCCTCACACAACCGTCTCCAAGACTTCTCTTGTGCTTCACCCACACTCTGGAACTCACTGCCCCCAACACCTCAGACTCTCCCCCACTCTCACCAGCCTCAAAAGCAACCTGAAAACCCATCTCTTCAGGATTGCCTACAACCAACAATAACCCTGCTGTCACTACACTATCCACAACCATGTCTGCCCCTCACCTTCTGTCTCTTCCCACCTTCCTTTTAGAGTGTAAGCCCTTGCGGCAGGGATCTCACTCCTTCTGTACCATTGTTAGCTAGTAATTTGCCCACCTTTTTTACTTGTTTTGACCTATTTTTATGTGAAGCCTGAATGTACAGCGCCCTGGAACCAAGGGCGCTCAAAAATAAATAATAATAATAATACTAATTGTGAGACCCAATTCTGCTTCAATGTTCTCCCAGAATTCCCATAATTTCTATCCAGAACATTTCTTGCTGCTGAACGTCTCTGTCTAGAAGTTTGGAGAATTGGGGCTGCAGATGTTTAAACTGAAAATCAAAAATGAAAAAGTCTTCACACTCTGAAATGTATTAAGAAGGACACTCTATAAACTGTATGAATCTGCGTCACTGTAAGGGCCGGGAAAAAAACTTTGAGGTTCTTAGTTCACATGTATTGATAAACACTGGTTAAGCCACCCCCGACTATCAATGGAACCTCAATGCAGGTGGTCCTACTCTATTTTTTACCTCTCATTGAGTCATTCAGATTCTCATTTGGGTCCCCCAGCCCTCCAAATCCAAGAGAAAAAGCACCAGCTTTATAAGCATACTGCACTGATCTAGCAACCTACGGAGGTGGGCGGGGTGCAAAAAAAACAAAATGGAGGCATCCACTCCTCCCTATATGAGTTAAAAGCAATATATGCCAAATACAACGTATAGTTCTGCACAAAAAAACATTTCTGAAAAACACAATGTGAACCCGGGTGCCACTGGCATGGTTGTGGTATATATACACACATTTCAATATCAGTAGCACACCATCAGCTAATCAGCCCGCCCACCTCCATAGGTAGTTATATCAGTGCAGTATGCCTGTAAGGTTGGTGCTTTTTTATTTTTCTCTCTGGATTATGGAGGTCTGTGGACCCAAATGAGAAGTCTGAATTGGACTCAAATGAGACGTAATAATAGAGTAGAACCACTTGCATTGAGATTCAAGTACAGGTGAGCCAGCTTCAGCCGAAAAACCACATTGGTATAAGTAAAATCAGGCAAGATTTATTGAAGAATTCATTAAAAAAGATCCAGAAGGTGACACCCACTTCTGTCATGAAAGCACCCTTTGACCATGCAACATCCTAAGAATGTGTGGTCACACCCGCTACACGGCTTGTAAGTATACACAAAAAACAAAATTTTTTTTTTCATATGTTACTAATAGTGTTGAGCGATTGCGTTGGCTATCGAGATCGATCGATAGTCGATAGTCGGCCGCTATCGATAAGGTTTTTCGATAGTGAGCATCGATTTATGCGCATGACCATTAAAGCTATGGGGAGAGCAACAACACCTTCATTATTACACCCAAACAAGGCTGAGAAGCTGAAATTTAAAATCCACAACAGTCAAATGGATACTGAGCACATCTTAGGCAACACACTTAGGTTATAAAGTCACAGAAAAAAAGTCACAGACCATTTACTACCCCGTCTTGTACCAACCTGACCCTTAAACCTGAAACACCCCCAAATTAAAAAGTGCCGGGAAGGCAGAAATAAATTTGAACCAACAGGGTTAAATTTGAAACGGAATTGAAAAAACCCTTCCGGAACCAGCATACCCCCCAAACCTCATGACCCCCACTTTTAAAAAAAGTCCCGGGAAAAAAAGGGGGCTTTAAAACCACCATTTTAGTTATTTGGACTTTGACTATAATGTCCGGGGCCCAGTTTACCCCCAAAAAACCTTTGCATAAACCCCCACATTTAAAAAGTCCCGGGAAAAAGGAGTCTTTCAACCACCTTTTTTAGTTTCCCGGGACTTGACTATACCTTTCCGGGCCCACAAAAGACCCCAAACCTGCATGACCCCCCTTTTAAAAAAGTGCCGGAAAAAGGAGTCTTTAAACCCCCAAATTTTTTTTTCCCCGGACATTAACTAAACACCTGCCTGGCCCCAGAAATGAGCCCCAAACCTGCATGACCCCCATTTTTAAAAAGTGGGGGGGAAAAGGAGTTTTTTCAACCCCCAATTTTTATTTCACGGGAAATTTGACTATCCCCTGCCCTGGCCACACCCATGACCCCCAAAAACCTGAAATGCCCCCCCAAAATTTAAAAAAAAGGGGGGGGGGGCCGGGAAAAAGGGAGCCCTTTAAAACCCCCCTTTTAGTTTCACGGGACATTGACTATCCCTTTCCTGGGCCACAGCATGACCCCAAAACCCTTCATGACCCCCATTTTAAAAAAAAGGGGCCCCGGAAAAGGAGCCCTTTAAACCCCCTTTTTTATTTTTCACGGGACATTGACTATACCTGCCCGGGGCCACAGCATGACCCGGGGCCGAGTTACATTTTGGGTGGGGTGAAAGCCAGGCGGGCGTCCGTCATCTTTTAAAACACCTTTTTAAAAAAGGGCCCTAAATGCCCGCAGCAACGAAAACTTTCGTGCTAAAGGGCAGAGTGGGGGAAGCGGAAGTGTGAGAACTCCACCCTTTCCTCGTACCCAGCCCAATACCTGGGTACGTTTTCCCCCCTCCGAAAGAGTGTGGACCCAATGACTTCCTTTGGAAAAAACGGGTGTTAACGCCCCCTGAAACACCAGGGCCCTTTATCTTGGCTTTCCCTTTTTCTTTTTTTTATTCAACGTTCGGGAAAAAATTTGGTCCCCTGTCCTTTTTCCTGCCCCGTGCTCCATACCCAAATGTTCTCTAAATAACCCCATCTGGTCAATTTTTTCCGGGCCCCCCCTTTTGTAAAATTCAGGGGAAAATTTTTTTTAAACACTATTTTGTACATGAAATTTTTTTAAAAGTATTTTTAATTTTCTAGAAAACACTTTTTTAAAATGGGAGGGAATCCCCCCATTTTCCTTTGTTTCTTTTTTTTTCTTTGAATTAAAGGGGTTGTTTTCAATACGGGGTTTGGGATAGCTATGTTAAAGACCCCCCCCTTTGCAAAAAAAAAGTCTTTTTGAAAATATGTTTCCTTTAACAGTGCCCCTACCTTTTTCGGTTTTCGACAGCACCATCACCCTTGACCCAAACCCCTTTGAAAATTTGTAAAAGAAAAAAATGCCCTGTTTAAAACCAACTTTTTTTAGAAAAACCCTTTGTATTTAATGGGCGGGCATTTCCAGCAAAATCCCCCAAAAAATTCAAAAGCTTTCCCCCGAGCCATTTTTGGTCAATTGTAAAACAAATTTTCTGTTTAGAAACCCCCTTTTTTTAGAAAAACCCCTTAGTAAAGCTGCATGCACAGCAAAATGCCCCCAAAAATTAAAAGGGCATGACCCTTGACCATTTTGGTCAATTGTGAAAAACAAATGCTGTTAGAAACCCAAAATTTTTTCATAATAGGACCTGTTTTTATTGCTGCATTTAAAAACAGCCCTGACCCAAAAAATTTTAAAATGACCCCCTTTTCACCACTGTTAAAAATTGGAGGGAGAAACCCCTTAGAACCCCATTTCTGTTACAAAGGACCATGGGTTATTGCTGGAAACTCACAGCTACATTTAACCCCCCAAAAAAATTAAAAAAAAAGACTTCTCAGCCCCTATTAAAAAATTTTGGGGGGAGAAATTGGGGAACTTTAAACCCCAAAATTTTTGTTTTCCCCCAAAAAACCCCTGAATTATTCTGTATCTCACAGCAACATGAAACCCCAAAACCCTTTTACAATGGCCCAAAACGTCTTTAAAAAAAAGTGATTTAAAAGGAAACGGTGTTGTCCAAGAAACCCCGCGTCCCTTTTCAGTTTCCCCCCCTCCCCCCCAGCAAAACCAGCAAAAATTTAACGTGGGGAAAAGAAATAAAAATTTTCAGTAAGAAAGAACAAATTTAAAAAAAAAATTTTTAAGAGGACCAAATTTTTTTTTTGAAAAAGGGAAAGTGAAAAAGACTGGCAAATAATTTGGTTTAAACCCCCGGCAAATTTTTTGGGGGGAAAACATCATCAAGAAACCATGCCTTAATTATTTTTCAAATGAAAAAAAAACAAAACCATATTATCCCGTGGGAAAAACCGGGTGCGGGTTTTTTTTTGTAAAAGACTCCCCCCAGCTGGCTGAAGGTCCGCCAGAATACGCCCGGGGTTTCTGGGCAGGGGCAACACCTCTAAAGGCGTGACGAGCCAGCTCGGCCAAATTTTTTCCCCTTTTGGGGTACCCAGGGAATCTATTGGGGTCCGGAAAAACATGCAAAAAAAACGGTGTTGAACGCAGAAATTTGTGCACCCCGAACTTTAACTGACTCTGTGTGTTGGATGTGGGGCCCGCATTGCATGCGTTGGGGGGTTTGGGAAACAAAGATTTCCAGAGGCCACCCATTTGGCCCTTTTGCCAACCCTTTCCCGCTGCTGGGCCCCTACGCCTACTTGGCATCTCTACTGCTGTCACGTCGCTGATTTGTTCCACTGGACAAATTTTGGGAACGTAAGCAGACCAACAGTTTGATCAATCAGCAAGGGCCCCATTTCCCCGCATTTTTCTTCTCTATTTGGGGGGGGTTTGGAAGGAAAGTGTGATTTTTTTTTTGTACCGGGAACCCCGGGGGGTGGCCCCCCAGTAACTGTTGTTTTATTTGAAAGGCCTTAAAGCGAGGACATGTTGGGGGAAATTTGGGGCATCCAAGCACTCATGGGAAGATGGAGCTTTTATTTTCCCCAACCTCTGGGGCAGGGGCACTAGCAAACTGAAACTTCCCCCATTAACCTCCTCCGCCTCAATTCCCCGCCAACCTCTTTCCCAAAAAAAAGGGACGCGGGAAAAATCGTTTTTCTAAAGGGAAAACCTCCCCCCTCCTCCCCCCCTACCCCTGCCCCCCCGGGACACTCAACACAGCCCTGACTTGCCTGGGGAATTTTATTTCACCCTGAGAGCTGATCCCACCCTTTTTTACAAGCTCTGGACCCCCCCCCCCACTGCCTAAAAGAAAACCGATGAAAATTTGGGGAAACTGTCGGGCCCGTGGATTTTACGGGAGAGAAAGGCCCATGTCCGCCTCTGTTCCGTCCCTCCTCCGTCGCTGGCGGGAAACCTGTTTTTTCGAGTGTCCAAACCCATCGTTTCCAGAACTAAAATCCCCCCACAATGCTCATGCGACAAGGGGATTGGGCCGCACTGACCCTTTTGGGGGCTTCTTCAAAACCTTGGGAAGATTTGCAGAGCCTTTTACCTCCCCCACTCTCGGGGGTTTTAAAAAACCCCGAGGTCCTTTTCCGCTGGGGTTGGGTTTAGGCCATGTGGGCCCCTTCGACTGCTAATGGCATTGCCGCTGCCCCTTTCCCAAAAAATCGCTGGAGCATGTGGGGGGTGGAAAATTTCCAAACGTGTTGCCCACGCAACAATTAGACGGGTTGACGGGGAGGCCGAGCTGGGCGCGGCAAAAGCAGCCAGGGGGGACAAGCAAAGGGGGCCCAAAAGGCAATGCGAACTCATAAAACCCCGAGCCTTCTTCAGCGGCAGCCCCGACCCGGGTTTGCTCTTTAAAATTTCTGGAGCAAAGGTTTCATGACAGTGCCAGGCAAGGGGTGTGCTCCACCAAATGAACTTAAGGGGTGCCCCAGATTTCGCCCTTAAAAAACCCCCAAACCCCCTGCCTGGCACCCGTTCTTGGCACACACCCCGCGTTGGTCTCGTTGCGGAAGCCGTCCACAGCTCCTGACCTTTTGTGGGGGGCCCGGGCTCCAAACAGATTTAATTTTAACACGGCCTGGGGTTTTTCTTGGGACGTGGGTGCCACAAAGGACCTTTGGGGGAAAAAACCCCTGCACCATCCCGCGGTTTGGCAATGTGGCAGAACCCTCTGTGTCCACCATACGGAAAGGCAACAATTTTCCAAAGGCCAAAAGCCTGGCCCCAAAAACCCCAATTCAGGCTTTTTGGGTTTTTTGGGGTTGGGTTTGGGTTAAAGTGTTTTTTTTTCGCTCCCAAACCTGGAAGGGCAGAAGGCTGGCTTTTCAAAACCCGGCCGCTGTAATGTCTGCAGGTCTTCAAACTGCGGAAGGAGAAGGGTAGGGTTTGGGGCTCTGGGGTGCGGTGGAACCGGGGGACGGGGAGGCTGAAGCGGAGGGTGAAACCCCGAAAAACTCTGAGAGACATGGGCACCCGAGGAAACCCTTGGGGGCCCTTTCGGAGGGAAAGGGGTAAAACAGAGGGGGTTTTACAGTGGTTGGAGGCTCGGGGTCGGTCTGGCCTTTTTTTGGCCAATTTTTGCCTCCATTTCAACTCATTCATTTTCCCGCATGTGACTAACATTTTTGGGGGTTAACCACCTTTAAAGGGTTTTTGCCCCCTACTTATGGTTTTTTTTTGCAAAGGCGGCAAATGACAAACGCTGGGGGAATCAAGGCTTGCTCCCAAAGAAGGCCCCGGCTTGAGAGGTCCTGGACCCTTTTTACGGCGATAAAACGAGGGGCGGGGTTTGCGCGAAAGGGGGTTTGGGGGAATTAAAATCAGGGGGACTTCTGCGACCGCCCTCCCCCCCTTTTTGGGGGCGGAACCCGTACTGACACTACCCCATCGTTTTTCCCCTCGCCAGTTTATGAAGGCGCTCGCCAAAACAAATTCGCTGAAAAGACCACCCTTTGGGGTCCGCCATTTCGTCATCATAAACCCCACACAAAATAGGTGACTTTGTCGTCCTGACATTCTGCATCCCGGAGCTGGGGGGCTACAAGCCAAAAGGGAAAAGCCCAAGGGGTTGCACCGCCCGGGATTTTTTTTCCCATTGACCGAAATTTTCCCTTTTCCCCTCTGATGGCATCAGAAAATGGGGCTTTAGGGGAAGAAAATCATCCTTTTTTTGGCCCTTATCTTTTAAAAATGTTTTTCTGAACCCCCAAACCCCATTTTGCATCAAAGGTCTTCAGAAAATGGGGTTTTCCACAGTGGTGGGACAAAAATTGACCATTTTGGGGTCTTCCAAAGTTTACGGATGCTGATTTAAGCGATTTAAAAAATTTTGGGGGCCGTGACTTTGGAGGATGGGGGAGGGAAGACTGGCTGGGTGAGGTTTCATTTAAACCAATGAAGGGCGTTTTTGGGGACGCTGTTCGTTACTGAGATTCCCCCCCGGGCCCTGACCCAGGGAAAAGGGGGGGGCAGGCCCGACGGGCCGCAACTGACGAACCGTTTTTGGGATGCGAAATTTGTCGCCAGCACTTGGGAAAGGAAACACCTTCCCCCTCTTACCTCTACTTCCATTCCTACACCCCTCTTTTCTCCCCTTACCCCTGAATTTCCCCTCCATGTTCAGAAAAAATAAAAAAAAAAAATTTTAAAGGCATTTAAGAGTTTTGGAAAATCCCTTATTAAAAAACGGAAAAACAAGCTTTTTCCCCAAAACCCTAAATCAAAACAAAAATTTCTGGAAATTTAAATTTAACTGCATGTAGATCTATCAACAAAGCCCTTTACTGACCAAAAGTGAAAAAAACACCCCTTTCCCGAAAGTCAAAGGATATTTAAAAGTTTTTTTTAGGGGGACCTTTTAATTCACCTGTGGTTTAAATACAAAATTTCTTATTTACATTTAACTTTCAAAGTAGCTTAAACAACAAAGCTGGCCTGCGCCAAAGTAAAAAAAAGAATCTGAAATGTATTTTAGAAATAAAAGGTATTTTTTGGGGACCTTTCAATTCACCCCGGGGGGACTACAAAATTGCTGTATTCACTTTTTAAGGGGCAAGGGGCCTCAATGAACTAAACTGTAAATGGGGCCCAAAAGGGAAAAAAAAAGTATCTGTAATTTTATTCGATAATAAAAGGTATTTTTTTACCTAAAAATTCACCTGTGGTGGTACAAAAAAATTTCTGTATTCCCAAATTTAATTTCAAAGTAATCATCAAAAAAGCTTTTGGCCCGCACCAAAGTGAAAAAAAACGTATCTTAAAAGTAATTTCCCCGGGTAATAAAAGGGAAAAATTTTTGGGCCCAAACCAAATTTACCTGTGGTGGGTAAAAAAATTGCGTATTTACAATTAAATGCAAGGTGCTTCAATGAAAAAAGGGTGTATTGCCCAAAAATGAAAAAAAACGTATCTGTTTAAAGTTTTTTCGGGTAATAAAAGGCATTTTTTTTTGGGACCATCAATTCACCTGTGGGGACTACAAAATTTCTTTTATTCACAAATTTTTTGCAAGGGGCCTCAAATGAACAAACTGTAATTCGCCAAAGTGAAAAAACAGTATCTTAAAGAAATTTGGAAAAATAAAAAGGGATTTTTTTGGGACCTTCAATTCACCGTGGTGACCACAAAAAATTTCTGATTCACATTTTTAATGCAAGGTGCCTCAATGAACAAAACTGTAGGCGCCAAAGTAAAAAACACGTAACTGTAAAAGTATTTGGAAAAAAAAAGGAATTTTTTTGGGACCTATCCCATTCACCGTGGGACTAAAAAAATTGGGTGTTTCACAAAATTTAACATTTCAAAATAAAATCTATCAACAAAGCGGGGCCCCGCCAAAGTGAAAAAAAAACGGATCTAAATGATTCGGGTAATAAAGGTTTTAATTGGCCCCCTTTCAATTCACCTGTGGGGGACCCACAAAAAATTTCTGTAAATTTACATTTAAAAATGCAAGGGGCCTCAAAAAAAAAAGCGGGACTGCGCCAAAGTGAAAAAAAAACTACTGGAAAAAGTATTTTAGATAATAAAAAATTATTTTTGGCACCTATCAATCTGTGCCCGACTACAAAATTGCTGGGTTCTAATTTAACTGCAAGGTGGCAAAATCAACAAAGCTGGAAATGGCAAAATTGGAAAAAAGAACAAAGAACGGGAAAAGTATACGGGTAAAAAAAGGGTGTTTTTTCACCAAAAAAAATTAAACCCGGGATTTTTCAAGAAAAGATGTTTTATCCTAATATACATTTCGGCTGCCCCAAAATCCAGGGGAAAAAAAATTTTAAAAAAACTGTTTTAAAAATAAAGCTAATTTTTGTGCAATGTCTACACTAATCGTTGGGGAACTTTATCCAGTATTCCCTTTTTAGAGCTTGCTGTATTCGCCCGCGCCCCCCCCCCCCAAACCCCCCCCCGGGACTTACAAACGGTTTAAAACCCTTTAAAATTCTCTAAACCCAACTAAAATAAAATCTTCCCAATCTCCTGATCTAACTAATTTTTTTAAGGGTCACAGGGAACAGTGAGCTTTCTCTGGAAGAAAAAGAATAATTCACTGAGCTGTTTGGGGGCACACAGAGGGGCCCTTTCCCACTTTCTATGAGGGCCTGAAAGACACTGAAAAAAAAACCCGGAAGGGCTGTTCTTTTTTTAAAACGAGGTCATGTAAATTTTCCACCCAATCGCAACCATACACATCCCAGTCATGACGTCGCACACACATCTCACCCTGCTCATTCTGTAAGCTGATTTGCTGGCCGCCAAAATGACGGGAAAAGCGCCAAAAAATGGCGCGATATTAATAGATGATGCACAGTTTTTAAACCCCTCAATTATCGCATGACCCTAAAAATTCGATCAACATAAAAACTGTGCCGATTTCAACTTTGTCGATAATAATCGCTCAACACTAATTATAATGGGTCCCTGTCGCTCCTATTCTGATTGGCCAGGATTGCCAAGCCCACGCTAGCTGAACCAATCAGCTCTTTTCTTCATTTTTACAGTATTTTGAACTGTCCCGCCTTTGATTTTGATTGGTCAATATTTCTCCATTGGTTTTAATGGTTCACTGTTGCTCCTATTCTGATTGGCTGGTTTCTGCCGAACAATGAGAAGCAATTTCAGAATTTTATTTACTGTATTTCCCGTAATTTTCCAATTTCCTATTTCTTGATATTGCACCGTTCTAGATTTTTGGAAAGTGATTTTTTTTTATAATTTTTTATTTTTGAGGTTTGAGCTCTTTTTCTGAGAATGTTTTACGCCTTTATAAAGGCGATTTTTTGATTCATACTCCGCACGGACATATTTCATGATTTCTCACTGTTTTCCAGCCTGTCTCGAATCGGAATAGGTTTTCGGTGCAGTCCCTTCTGCACCTAAGTCCCGGACTGCGCCCCACACACTGGCGAGAGGCGGCGGACTTTACACCGCATGTATGAGCGCACTACCTCCGGCGGCGAATCTTAGGCGCAGTCCCGCACTGCGCCTAAGTCCCGCACTGCGCCTCACACACTGGCGAGGCGCGGCGGACTGTTCATGGTATGTATGAGCGCGCCCCGGCGCCGACATAGATCAGGCGCAGCTTTCACTAAAAATCGGGTGAAACGGTGCGCTCCGACCCGGCGAGACTAATACATGTCGCCCATAGTCTTTGTGGTAAGCCGGTGGATTTATTGCTCGCTTTGCTCTTGGCAGTTCTGAAGTGGATGGTTGGGGGTTGGTGTCAGAGTCACTTAAAGTACTACTACAACTTTGTGCTGGTTCACAGTCCTCCAACACTTGGCTCTCCGAATCAACAAACTTTTTCACAAGGATAAATTTCCGCACTTTTGTATTGCCATCCAAATCCTCTAGCACCACCTGAGTTCCTCTTTTTCCTTCAAAGTAAAAGGGCCCTCAGGCTCAAAAAATGGAGACATTTTTTTTAAACGATCAATCTGAAGCAAAACTATCTCCTTGTTAAGGGCCCCTAGTTTGACAGTGGCGCCCATGGTTTGCGTTTCGTTCGGCTTCGGATCTTCCTTCCCTCATCAATGTCCTGGAATTTGTCCAAAATTGTAGGAGAAAAGCCCCAACATCTGGCAATTTTTGTCCTGAATTTGCCGACCACAAGAAGCTCAGTAGGACTCACTCCCAGTTATAGTGTGGGGGTGGTTCGATAAGCAAAAGAAAACACTACATTCTTTTTTCCAGTCCCTTCTTTCTAAATGAGCAATCCGTAAAACTTTCAACAGGGTTCGGTTCTGGCGTTCCACTTCCCCGTTAGCTTGTGGCCAGTATGGAGTTGTACAATGCTGTTCAATGGCATTAGATTTTAGATAATTCTGGAATTCCTGAGAAATGAACTGGGCACCATTATCGCTCACAATCCGTTTAGGCAAACCATGAGAAGCAAAGATGCGCTCCAACCCCTCAATTACTGTTGATGAAGTTGCTTTATGAGAACTACCACCTCTTGCCCACCTTAAATTAATATCCACAACGACTAAGGATGGTGTCCAGATGGATGTCACACAGATCATAGCCAGATTCTTCCATGGTCCCTTAGTAGAACAGTATGGTGTTACTGTTCTGGTTTTAGGTTGCTGCCCACAAGTTGACAGCTCGACATGAAGAAACCATACGTTTCCCATCTTGGTCAATTCCTGGCCACCTAACTTTCTCGCAGCAAATCGGTGTTTGTTTCGCACAATACCTTGGTGGCCCCATGAGCTAAGTTCAAAGTATTGCTTTCGTAATTCTTTAGGCATCACAATACGATTTCCCTAGAACTAAATGTCCAACAATACTCAGTTCATGTTTGACTCTGTGATATCCTGGGTCACAATTAGAGATGGGCGAATTTCTCAAAAATTCGGTTCGGTCACTTAGCCCTAATTTCCCGACAAAAATAACTTCAGTCCGAATTACTTTGGGACGAATCACGTTAAAAAACATGCTATTTCCAGGCTGCACAGATCCTGCAGGTGCTGTAGAATTTGTGCCATGCTTAAATATGCAGAGGAGCTTGGTTTGGTCTTCATACATGTTTGTTTTTAGTAATGACACGCACATGACTGCCCCGCTCTTATATCCGCTTCACTATAAAATTCCTGCACTTAAGAGGGCAAAACTGACCAAAAAACTGAAGGGGAATGGAGCCTGTAAAGTCATGGCAGCGACAAAGCTGGAAAAAAAAAACAAGCTGAGGGCTTAGTGGCCAACATCAGTGACTGAGTGTGGAGTGACGGCGCAGCCACAGCAGCATGAGGTCAGACAGAGGCAACAATGACATTCTGGAGGTGGGCAAAAACTGGAAGGCCACAGAGTGCACAATGAAACACAGTGTGGAAGTTTTGACGGCAATCAACAGCAGCAGCAGCATGAGGTCAAACAGTGGCACAATGACATTCTAGAGTGGCAAAAAACAGAGTAGCCACAGAGTGGCACAATGTCATAGTGTGTTGTTTACGGCAGCAGCCACAGCAGCAGTATGAGGTCAGACAGTGGCACAATGATATTCTGAAGGTGGCAAAAACTGGAGTAGGCCACAGAGTGGCACAACGACAGAGAGTGAGTGACGGCGGCAGCAAGAAATGGGGTCAGACAGTGGCAATAATACATGCTGGAGGTGGCAAAACAGTAGTAGGCCACAAGTGGCGACAATGACAGAGAGTGGAGGTGACGGCGAGGCCAGCAGCATGAGGTCAGACAGTGGCAACAATTGACTATTCTGGAGGTGGCAAAACAGATAGGCCACAGAGTGGGCACAATGACAGAGAGTGGAGTGACGGGTGGCACAGCATGAGTCAGACAGTGGCACAATGACAATCTGGATGTGCAAAAACTGGAGTAGCACAAGTGGGCACAATGACACAGTGTGGAGTAACGGCAGCAGCAGCATGAGGTCTGACAGTGGCACAATGACATTCGGAGGTGGCAAAAACTGGAGTAGGGCCACAGAGTGGCACAATGAGAGAGATTGAGGAGATGGCGGCGGAACAACAGCATGAGGGGTCCGAGAGTGGCAAAAAAATGACACAGTGTGGATGTTACTGCACCAGCAACAGCAGCTGCAGTATAGGTCAGAGAGTGGCACAATGACAGATTGTGGAGGTGGGTGCAATAACCAGTCCCTGGTAAAGATGTGGTAGGCAGAGAGAAACTGGCTGCAGAGGTGTGGGCATCAGGCGGGGGCGCATCAGAATAGTGGCTGGAGGGCGGTAGTTTTGAACCAGACTCATTTTCTCACAGTTTGGGTGAGGCGTCATGGCTGATGTAGTCTGACGCCTAAGGCCATTGGTGTGTGAAATCCTAGCCAATCCACGCACTGATTCATCTGACAAAGGTCAGTCGAATTCCCCATTTCCCGTGGACAAGCGGTTCTCCTTGGGGTATAGATGCACCCGCGCCGCACTGAACATTCGCTCTGATACTGTCAGGTCTGATATACAATTAATAAGCTGTTGATATCTTTTATACTTTTAATATGCGTCAAATCCTAATTTTTCCCTTGCTACCTAAACGCTAGCTATAACTAAGTAACTGTGCAAGATAAGAATGGCGCTGACATCCTGTGTACCGCACCCAGATGAACGTCAATATTTACTGGAATCAGATGTTTTCCAGAAATAAAAGACTTACTGGAAACCACCCGAGATGATGTTAAAATTGTGGTTAATCAACCAATAAGATGGGACAGCGAGAAGATGTCTGATTTTGGTTGCAATAATAACAAAGCCTTAAAACCATGCCCTCTTCCTTTCCTGTTAAATACTTGTGCACTTAATAAACCCCGGAAGTGATGAATTGGACGAGGTGAGAGCATGAGCTGGGTTTGAAACTAGAACGTTTGTATCTGTGTCATTCTTGGCGCTGTGCCCACATGCTACTTGAGATTGGAGTTGACTGACTGACCCGGGGATTGTCGCTTCACAAAAAAGACCCCCGCTCGCGACAATTTGACGGCCACGTGAAAAAAAGGGGGTCACTGAGAGATGACCACACAGCCTGCTGACTCGCACAGACTGCCGGACGAACTTCCTGTCACTTCCTGATGAGGCCTTGCGCAACCTCAATATCACGGTAAAGTCTACTCAAATCTGTATGTGTTTTACTTGCCTGTGAGTCGGGAGTGATGTTAGTAATCCGATTGTGTTAATGGGTCGGTGGGTTAACGTCTGAGTGGTACAGACTTCGTGTCTATTCCTCCGGTGATCTTGAACCGCCACATGTGAGAATTCCTTACATTACCACGTACTGCTCAGTCCAGTCACTGTTTACTGGCATAACGAGTGACAGAATTAGAAAAGAGGAATAAAGCAAAGACGAGTATAGGAGAAAAAAGGGGAAGTTGTCTGTTTAGTTAAAAAAAGGTATTGTGTTTAGTGCAGGGGAAGTTGTATGTTTAGTTAAAAGAGAAAAAAAAAAGTATTCTGTTTAGAGCCGTAACATATTTTACTGGGATAAAGGCTGTTAGTCCGGGAAAGAACAGTGCAGTATCCACAGGACCCTTAGGTCCCATAAGTTCACTAGGGAATTGTGAAAATTACCCGTACGGATTGGGTAGCGGTACACACGAAGCTGCAGTTTGGATTGGGACCCAACGACAAGATCCTGTAACCGGAGATGGTGATCTTGGGCAGTAACTGTGATTCAACACTCAGTGAAAAAGCTGCACTGGTGATTGTATCTCTGATTAGTAAATATGTTGGGGCTAATTTAAACGAAACAGACCTCCTGCAGGGGGCTCAGACGGCAGTCGAATTGGTTAGAGCGAGAGAAGGAAAGAAATATGTGAAAGAAGTGAGTCGCTTTGAACAAATTAGCTGGATTGCCGTCAACGGCAGACTGCAGGCCCCCCATCAGTGGAAAGATATACTTAACACAGGAAGAGGCAGCTAGAAGATAAGGGCTGTTCGAAGCCTGGCACAGGCTCATTCAGAGTCGCTGAGGGCTTTTGCAAAGTGGAAGGATATGCAGAAGTTAAGGGAGAAGGGAAGAGATGAAAAAGCTGAATGCTGTTTGGTTATGTAAATCGATGTGGCCAAAATCCAAATGTAACTGCAACTGTTGATGCGCCACCGCCCTATGATGGCGTCTGAAATGGACGGATGGTGGACTCTGCACCACGTGTGGGTTGGCAGAACCCGGAATCTTTCCCGTAAACATGCGTCCAGCTGTGGGGCACCACGCCCTCATCTGCGCATTTCCTGTCCACATCCGTTGCAATGTCCATCTTGGGTGTGGAGGGGGAAAAAAGAAAAGTGGGGCAACAGGAACTTCCTTTGGCAGCCATCTTGGTGCACCCTCTGGCAGCCATCTTGGTATGCCAATCGGAACTTCCTGTGGCAGCCATCTTGGTACACCTTCTGGCAGCCATCTTAGTATGCAAACCAGAACTTCCTCTGGCTGCATCTTGTATACCCACCGGCACCCGGAACACACCCTTGTATCCAATAATAACGACTTTCGGATCCTATTACACAGGCCCAACTTCCGCTAGGCCCACAGCACCAGAGGGGGCTAAAGCACCTCCTCCTCCGGTTGTCTCATTGTTCCCCAGTGTACACAGCCAGGAAGCCCAACTGGCTGACACGACCCATGATACCCCGCTCCTGGACCACCCATTATCTGACATTACCACTCTCGATGCCACATGGGTCCCGCCTCAAAGGGCCCTTTCTATGCCTCCAGTCACATATGACCCACCCGTTCCGAGGTAGGGGATCCACTATTACAGAACAATGACGGGGGTGTTTCCAGAAAATGTCGCTACTATGTCAGGTGACAGATCACTCTCCAGTGTTGGGTTATGGAGATCTGGTACGCTTAATTGTTGGGGCCATGGGTAATGATGCTGCTAAATCAGACTTGGAGCATAGGTTCCGGGATTAGCCCTCCGGATGTTAGAACTTGGAGGTCCCTAGATACAAGCAGGACAGCAGAGCCTTAGTAGCCAAGGTAACCGTAGTGGAAGTAGGGGATATACTGTCACCGGCCCTGGTCGCCTCCTGCTCTATCCTGATCCATGCTGTAGGCCAATTTATGACAGAAACCACCCTGAAACCAGTCGCCGCTGCTCAGGTCAGCAATTATAAGCCTCTAGAATATATTATCCAACTGAGCAAGAAAGGCATGCCAGACAAGTCAATAGCTCTGCCACTAATTTTCTTCAGGCCATCTTTGGGTACCCTATATGACTGTATAGAAGAAGTGGCCGACATAGTGCAACAATACATCAACACAACCCAACCACACGTAGGGAAATCAAGATCGTGGCAGGTTCTCCAGATGCTGCAGAATGCTGTTGAAGAGAGCCATACTATACAGGATGGAGCCAAGGCATGCCGATGTCCAGCCACCCTACACCACCTACTTTCCAGCCACAATACCTCTGAGTTTT
Source organism: Phyllomedusa bahiana (assembly GCA_025379985.1). Taxonomy (NCBI): domain Eukaryota; kingdom Metazoa; phylum Chordata; class Amphibia; order Anura; family Hylidae; genus Phyllomedusa; species Phyllomedusa bahiana. Next base: position 38,686 of record JAODAL010025927.1, on the reverse strand, counting down.
GATTCCTTTGAATATGTACATCAACGTTCCTAGAAATAATCCATTTCCTCCACAGCCATTAGGCCTGCACCACAGCCTCCAGAAACCGAGATGAAACCCTCAGGTATGTCAAGTTTACCCCAAATCATGTTTCAACTCTAGTGAACCAGCTCCCGGATCCAGAAAAGCACCCTATCCCTTTTATAGAAGACTGGTGCAAATACAGAAGACCTAAGGCAGCAACCTGGAAGGACCTAAGGCCATACTTAAATCAAGGACACAGATACTATCTACCTATAATAAAGTGACATCTGGATGGATGCTAGACCACCTCTACGGCATTCATGGACACAGGCGTGACCTATGTGAATAACAATTGAAGAGATGAGCTCAGGACATCTCACGACAAGCGTGTCAATGCAAACGTCGCAACAATAAGAAGATGAATCGTGGACAATATTGCAGTCGCATCATGCAACAATTTAGAAATTTGGATTCACGCTTCAAAACAAAGACCCATGCCTCTTTGCTGACCCTCGTGCATTCATGATGGGCTACAAGAACAATAAAAGGACAAGATTAACTATGTCAGCCTGAAGAACTGTGACTCTACACTGAAGAGCTGTTATTATTTCCAAAGGATTCCATAAAGCACTGTTCAAGGAGAAGAAAGGATGGGAAGAAGAAGAAAGTAATGATGATGTCCTCAGTTCAGAGGAGGCCCAGACCAAGAAATTGATGTGTGTTACCAATGATGCAAAGCCCCTGACTCAACAAACATCAGTGTATCAACCTGTTCCTCAACCACCAGTACAGTATGCACCTCCGCAGACACCACTGACTTATCAACAACCCTGCCACCCTTCTGCCACTTTCCAGGGGGGAGTGTGACGAGGAGGACCTGAATAACCTGAAACACTTTCCTCACACTGACTTGCAGCTCTTCAATCTCAACTTCTGCACCATCAAATGTGAAAGAGACATGAACTCCAAGATGCAGACATGAACTATGGACGATGGCTCCAGTTTTGCTGACTCCACGCGGTAGGTTCCACACAAGGATATGCAGTCACCTCTGAACAGAAGTCCTGATGCTGAAGCACTTTCTGCCCACATGTCGGCCCAAGAAGCAGAGCCTGATAGCCTGTACAGATTCCTGTGACATGCACTGGATTAAGAGCCAACATCAAGACAGACTCAAGATATGCCTACGGCATAGCCCATGACTTTGGGATCCTGGAAGAATAGAGGATTCATCACTGCAGCAGGAACCCCGGTGAAGCATGCGGAACGCATTCAGAGCCTTATGGAATCCATCCTGAAGCCTACAGAAGTTGCAATTATCAAGGTCAAGACGCATGGAAAACTAAAATCTAAAGAACGCCAGAGAAATTCAATTGCAGATCAAGCAGCCAAACAATCTGCCTTGGGATGTGTCAGGCAGGTGGCAGGAAACCAGAAGCAATGCCTATCATGGTGACCATCAGAGCCCAAAAAGCAATTCAAAGAAGATGACGACTGCAGAGACCAAAGACCTCCAGAGACAACTTGGGCCTGGGTAGACCGCCTCATGACAAATTAAGGACAGAACAAGTTCAAACGACCAAGGAAGAAAGGAAAGAATGGAAGGATCAAGGGGCAAAGATGGAAGATGGAATCTGGAAGAAAGATGGACTCATTTGCCTCTCAAAACGAATGTACCCAGCTGTTGCAACATGGGCACATGGCATCACTCACAGAGGAAAAACACAGGCTTTAGCCTATGTCAAGAAGTTCTGCTATGCACCTGGAATATCAACAACAATCACAGCCTACAACAGAGCTTGTCGAATTTGCAAAACTTGCAACCCGGCCAAAACAGAGAAGATGCCACAACAACACTTGGCCAAGCCTGACTACCCATTCCAAAGGATACAAGTGGACCACATACAACTTCCTAAGTCAGGCAAATATGAATATGTCCTAGTGGTAGTTAGACCATGTTTCAGGATGGCCAGAGGCACACCCAGTCAACCACATGACAGCTAGATTCACAGCTAAGAAATTGATCACAGAGGTTGTCTGTAGATTTGGAATACCCCAAGTTGTGGAAAATGATCAGGGTCCAGCATTTACAGCTACGATTTACTCAGAACTATGGGAGATGTTAGGAGCTGGTGTAGGATTACATACCCCATATCATCCCAGAGCTAGCGAAGTAGAGAGGATAATGGGACACTGAAAAACAAACTGCTAAAAATGAATCAGGAAAGTCCATTAGAATGGCCAGGATTGCTGCCCATTGCCTTGTATCATGTCAGACATACCCCACAGGCTAAACATGGGTTAACCCCATATGAAATCCATTTTGGAGCGTCCCCCAAGATAGGAGAGATAAAAAACCAGGAGCTATCAGACTCACTCATAAAAGTGGTAAAATTTGTTGTAAGAACTTGCTAAAGAATTGACTAACACCCTTCTATAGTTTTTGCTTCCCTCCCATAATCCTCTGGTGAAGTGTGCAGCGCTTTGCACCAGAATATAAGGTGGGGGTAAAAAATAAGGTGGAAGAAGCCTATCAGGAAAAAACGTCTTGACCCCAGAATTTGAAGGTCCTTAACAAGTCCACCTGACTACCCCAACCGCTGGTAAAATTGGAATGGAAAAACACCTGGATACACGCCTCCCAATGCAGACGAGATCCTAGTGAATCATGAAGTTCTATAATCCTTTTCCATTTTACTCACCTCTGACGGTGTACATGGGGCAGCAGAACCTACTGTTCTCTGGGTAAATCTGACTAAACTTGTGAATACTTGGACATTTGACTATAGTACTGTGGCCCCATGTGTTGACAAGGACAGTGTACCCAAATAAAGTTGCTAATGCCATTTAGAATACTCCCTTGGGAACCCCGGGATGAGGAGGGAAATGTCAGGATCCTACACAGAAGTAGGAGAAGTAATTGACCTGCGGAAAGTTTTGATTCTGCAATTTATATAGATGCCATATGAGTCCCAAGGGGGGGTCCCAGATGAATTTAAGGCAAGGTCAAGTACTTGCAGGATGTGAACAATTTTTCCTCTGGCCCACCATAAATAAGCATGTAGACTGATCAATTACCGTACTATAATACAACAAAGGATTTGTAAACTAAGTAGAGATTATTGAAGAGTAGGCCCACACATCACAGAAAGACCCTGCAGAAACGATTGGCAGTTGACATGATACTAGCAGAAAAGGAAGTGTCTGTGCCATGATAGGAGAAGAATGCTGTACATATATCCCTGATAACACTGGTGTCAATGGAAAAGCCACAGTAGCCATCTCCCAAATTGTCGACTTCTCAGTAGAAACACTTAGAAACACTCTGGGATCACTAACTCTCATGGACCCATGGATGGAGAGAATGAATGGTTGACCCAAATAGGGATTGCTTATAGGATGTGTTTTCTCCTGGTTACTGATGGTAATCTCAATTTGCGTTTATCACCCTGTATCAGAAGAATGATGACTAAAACCTAGAGGCAGGAACAAAGGATATTTGTAAACCTCAACAGAAATGGATCCACTGATGGCAGACAGGGCACCCGATATTGCTAGGAAACCAATAATGATGTAATGATGCCATGACGATCCCCAGCCGAATACAAGGTTAATTTAGGGATAGTGATGATTGACTTTCCTATGTGAAAGACCTTTATGTGGGAAGGCTATTCGTAAGGATAGGTTTTCACCCAACAGGTGAAGAGGAACGAAGCGCATTGGAACAGATCATGGGTTCACACAAGAATAGGGAAAAATTAGTATTTAGGGAATGTCAGGTCTGAATATACAGATATATGAGTGTTGTATCTTTATACTTTTATACTTTTATATGCCTTCAAAATACCTAATTCTTTCCTTGCTACTAAACTGCTAGCTATAACTAAGTAACTGTGCAAGATAAGATGGCGCCTGACATCCTGTGTACCGCACCCAGATGACGTCAAATATTTAGGAAATCAGATTTTTTACCAAAATAAGATGACTTACTGGAAACCACCCGAGATGAGTTAATAATTGGTTAATCTGACAATAAGAAGGTGGAACAGCAGAAGATGTCTGATTTGTTCAATAATAACCATGCCATAAAACCATTTGACTCTTCCTTTCCTGTTAAATACTTGGTGCACGTAATAAACCCCGGAAGTGCTGATTGGACAGGGTGAGAGCATGACTGGGTTTGAAACGGACTTGTATCTGTTGTCATACTTGGCGCTGTGGCACACATGCAACTTGAGTAAATTCTTTGGCGACGAGCCAGGATTCCATCTCAACCCTATTTCCGATCGTCTTTCGTCTGATTCTGGAAAATTGTACTGAAAACCCCCCAATATGACAATGTGACTGCACTGCCTCGCCATCTTTCACCTCCCCCCTCCCAGACCCTGGTATTGGTCCCGCTTCACGACCCCGACAATGCCACACTACTGGCCGGCAGACAGCTTCTTCCACTGCAAACTCGCAAGTTGCCGGCCACACATCCAGTTTGGCGTTCCCAGTAGTCCAGCGATCTTCTAACTGGGGTGACAGAGTGCTGTCCGAAAAAAGTATTCCCCCCCCCCACAAACACCTCTGTTTGGTTCAGGTCTCTCCAGGTCCTGCTCGTCTGCTGGCGACTGCCCTCCTCATTAGCCGGGTGGAAGGAAGCTGCTCATCCAGTGACTCCAGACTTAGGTTGCTGCTGATAGGAGCTGGTACTGCCTTCCTACCCCCCCACCTTCCCCCAGCAGCCGCGGCGTAGTTGTGAGCGCTGAAGGGGAGAAGAGATGGTGGGGGGGGGGGCAGGGGAGGGTGGAGAGGATGGTTGGCGGGGAGGACCGGTCCAGGCCCAATTGTGCTTGGTGTTTAGAAGTCTATAATTATTCGCTGGCCCGAGTGGTTGTTGTGCTTATAGGTTCTGTTATGTGGTACAGGGTCGACGGGAGCTAGTGTGTATCGGTAGTTTGTGGCTGTTTACAGTCGGCCGTCGGTGGTGTTTCTGAATCGGTCTTTGGAGGTGTTTGATGGTGGGGGAGCTGGGGCAGGTGGCGGAGGGTCCGTATCGGCTGCCGGGAAGCGACGGGATTGCTTGGATTAGTATGCCCGGGCCTGTGGAGGAACCCCCAGTCCGACCTATCAAGGAGGGACGATGTCCGCACATAGTCAGCGGACCAACTGACTACAGAGAATTTCCCTATAGTAAGTATTTGAGTTTGTCCCTCCCACTCAATAGTGGGAAAAGACTCCCATTTTTGGACCGGTAAGCGAGGTCCAATAGGGTGAGAGCCAGAAGTAATCCTCTGCCGATGCTGACTAATCGGCTGTCACTCAGCCCAGGCAAATCAGCATCTGCGTGCCATCTGCACAAGTGACTCCGAGGGGCTCCGTGGCTCCATCTCCACTTATACTGCCACGTGCGTGCGGGTCATCTGCTTCGTCTTCCTCATCTCCATCTACCTCCACCAGCTGCTCCTGCTCCTCCTCATCTTGTCACCTGGTAGAAAATCCACTCATTACACCAGACAATGCTCCTGCTCCAATGTCCTCCACCTCCTCCTCCATTTTTCCCCTTCCCGCATTCTCCCCACCTCCCCGACCCACCCACCCGCCCAAACCCATCCCCCGCCCCCCCCCCCTCCCCCCCCCCATCCTTCCCCTCCCCACCTCAGACCTTCCCCCCCACTTCACCCCCGCACCCCTCCCAATTCCTTCTTCCCCCACCCTTCCCACCTCCCCCCTCCACTCGCCACCCAACTTTCTCCCCACCCGTGCGTGCTTGTGCCTTCTTACTTTTCATCCCCCCCCTCAATCTTCACCCCCCAACTCCTCCTCGACCCCTCTCCCCCATCCCCCTCCCCTCCCCCTCCTCCCATTTCCTTTTCCTCCTTCCCGTCCCTCCCACCCTTCGTCCCTCCCCACACACCCCCCCCCCCCGCCCCTCACCCTCACCCCCTTCCTTCTACCCTAACCCTCCCACCCTAACTCTCACATCATCAGCCGCCCCGACTCCCCTTCCACCACACTCCATCACTCAACACACCCTCAAACCCTCCCCGGACTTCCTCCGCCCCGAGCCCCCCCACAATTCCCATCCCCAGAGCCCCCTTTCCCCCCCCGTCCCCCCCCCCCCGCCCAACTCACCACTTTCTCACGCACCCCCCCCCTCTTCATCCCCAGCCACACCCCCCAATCCCAAACCCGATCTCCCCACACATCCTCCACCATCCACTCCTCCTCCCCCTCCCCGTCCAACACTCCCTTCCCACCTCCCCCCCCACACCCACATATTTTTTTGTTTTTATATATATACTCTCCTCCCCCCACACCCCCTCCCCCCGCCCCCTCCCACCCCCACCACCCCACCACCGCCATCCCCCCCCCCCCTCCCTCCCACCACCAACACTTCCCTCCCCCATCTCAAGCATACCCAACGCCCCCCACACTCAACCCCCAACAAGCCAACCCATCACTACTCATTCCACCAAATCCCCCAGCCCCATCCGCGCCCCATCATTTCCACACTTCCCACCCCACCCGCGCACTTCCCCCCCCCCCATCCAAAAACCCCACACTCTATCCCACACCATCAAAGCAACAGACCTCCCCCCCCCCCCCCCCAGCCCAACCACACCACCCTCCCCTCCTCCCACTTTCTTCACACTCACCTTTTCACCCACCCCGCCTTCCACCCACCTTCCCTCCCCCCCCCCCCTCCTACCCCTTCTTCACAACCACCCCCACTCCCACCCACCCCCTCAATCCTCTCCCCCAACCGCCCTCCCCCCCCCTCCCCCCATAACAGTACACCCCTCCTCCCCCCCCGAAACACCTTTCTTCAACAACCAAAGAATCATTCCCAACTCCCACCTCCACTCCCCCTCCCATGATTCCCCCTCCAATTCACCCCCCATCAATTCACAAAACCGCACTCACTTCCTACCAACCTCACACCACCTTCCCACCCCCCCCCATCCTCCCCCCTACCCCACCCTTCCCCCCCGATTCTCCCCCAATCCCGACAACCCTCCACACCCTACCCCCCCACACCCCCCCCCCTACCAACCCAACCACCTCCCCCCCCCTGATTCCCATTTCCCACCCCCCCCCACCCACATCAAACTTTCCCCTCCCACCGCCAACCCCTTCCCTCCCCTCAGCCCCACAATCTCAAACCACATTTTTCACAACTTTCCATTCCACCACAAACGTTCACTCCCCCCCTCCCTCCCCCACTACCGCCCCCCTCACCTTCCCCACACCACCCCTTTCACCATATCCAACCCCCAACCCGGCAACACCCTCCTCCAACCCCCACTCACCCCCTCCCTTTCCACCTCCTGCCCCTAATTTCCACATCCCAATTTCCCACGACCGACCCCCTTTCGCAACGCCACACCCCCCCCCACCTCCCCCTCACCACCCCCCCCCAACCCCAACCCCCTCCCTCCCCCAACCCCCTCCCTTTACTCCCACATCACTCCACAACTCATTCCCACCGACCACCACAGTCCCCCTCATCCCATTCCCCCCTCGCATTCCCCTCCGACCCAACCCCTTCAGGACCTTTCTCTTTTCAGCCTAACATCCCTACCCAGCTCAGAATCACTCCACCTCTCTCCCCCTCCCCCTCCCCTCATACCTCCCGCCCCCCCTCCCCTACATTCCCCCCCCCTACAACATTCACCCAAAACACCCCCCACAGCCCGCCCCACCTCCGACCAACACTCCTCCCACTACCCTCACCCCCTCACCCCACCCCCCACAACACCAACCGCACACATCTTCCGAGGCCCAACATTCCCCTCCCTCACGATCACACCTTACACGCAATTTCCCCCACCGACCCACTCCGCACCTCCCCTCCAAATCACCTTCACTCACCAACATCATCCCCATTCCACCTTCACATCCGTCCGCAAATCCACCATCCCCATCACCACACCTTATCCTCATCCCCCCCTCATCCACTCCGCCCCCACTCTTCCGTTCCCCCCCCCCCCCCCACAAAAACAGCATTATTCACTAAAACCAGACTCACACCCCCCCACCCCCCTCTAACCCTTCCCCCCACCATTTCCCCCAACCCCCCCTCCCCCCCCGCCCCCCTTCCACATCAACCCACCCCTACACAATACACATCCTCATCCACTCCCCCCCTCCCCTCCTTACAATTTCCTACTATCAGAACCCCCCCTTACCTTTCACCCAACACCCATTCCAACAAAACAACATACACCTCACAGAACGCAAAACGCCAACACAACACACAACCCCCCAAAACAAAACCTCCACAACCCCAAACGAGCAAACAGAAAGGAGGGCAAAAGCGGGCCAACAGAGAAAAACAAACAAGGTTGGAGTACAAGCGCACATCAAGTCAAATCACAACAGGACAACACAACACAGAGAAGCAGTCGTTTTCCACCACCACAGAAAGCAATAGGACCAAAAAAAAACACAAATCAAGAAGGACAAGATCAGACGCGGCAACAAAAGAGAAAACAATCATAGAAAATGATGCCGAGTAATACACAAGAAGAAACAGACCAATACAGAAACACACAACCCCAAAAACCCGTAGAACAACACACAAAACAAAGACAGCATCAAAACAGTCACAAGGCAGAAACAAGGATGCAAGAAAACATCAAGAAACAAAAATACAAAACAGAGACAACACACATCAAAAAAAAAAAAAAGGAGCAGCAAAATCAAGATCACTCAGACACGGCATCACGCCACAGAGTACAGTCACAGGTCAATTAACAAGCACAGTCTAAAAGCAAGAAATCAAAAATACAAAGGACACAAACAGACAAAAGCTAAATAAATGAACATCACCACAGCCCATTCAAGGTACAAAAATCAGAAAGTCCATAGTCACACAACAACAAAAAGCCAAAATTCATCATACCCAAACAAAAAAAAAAAAAAACACACACACAAAAACAAAAGACACAAAGATCACAATCACACAAAGAAAAAATTCAAAAGAGCAAAAACAATCAAATAAAACAAGGAATATCACAAAACAGAGGAGGCACAACACAAAAACAGAAAGGAAGAAACAAAAAAGACAAGTGATCACACAAAACAAAAATGCTTCATTCAGACACAGATCCCCAGCGGACTCATGTGCCGCGAGATGTAGTCCGTGCCACGCTCCCAGCCCGACCACTCCTGCCCAGACAGATTTTTCAGCATCTGTTCCGCATGACGGATGAAGCAGGTTGAAATACGTTATTCATTCCCGTAGTCCTTTTCGACTGACAAATAACGTCGCCTCCTCCGGAATGGCCTCAACAAATGGCAGTGTCCACGCATGAGCTGCCACTGGCTGACATCAAAGATACACAGGGTAGTACACCTGTCCCGCCTGGGATCATCAAAAAATCGTTAATGGCTTCCTCTCTGTTTCATACAGTTGAGTCCAACATGTGCAGGCGGAATTCCAATGGGTGGAAACATCGCATATCAGAGTGTGTTGGGGAGTCCGGATATCTACCGCTGCAACTCGAGGAGGTTGTTCCCTAGCTTTGTAGGAATGGAATGAATTGCATTGCACAGATTCCTGGCCATATTCAGAAATCTTCCTGAAGATCGGTGGGAAGACCTTCAGGAACCTTTTTCACACAGACCAGATTGAAAACACCTTGCCGCCACTTCAGGGCTCATGGGACCATCCCCTCCTCGGTGCAGCGCGGAACCATGTTACTCCTATGTCCGTCACCATGATTCCAATTTGGCAGTTGGCGCGGAGAAAGCCACACATCGAATTTTCTTGCTGCATGACGCGGATGCAGTTCCTCCCTTTGTGACATTGTTACAGCCGATGCAAGCCAGTGTAAACTGCGTGAACACGCTGTGCCCGTACCACATGTGGTATGAATGGAGCAGTGACTTGTGGAGCTGAGATGTGGTGTTGGTGGAGGAAAGGAGGCGGACAATGGCGCCACGTAGCCGCAGTTTGACAACAATGGAGGAGAAAGCGCCCGCGTCTCCTGTCCAAGTTGTTGGTGTTCCTGGGCAGGAAGCAACATCACCCAGTGGCCGAAGAGGACATGTACTGGCCCTGACCGTAGTTACAGCTCCAGACGACCACACTGCTTGTGCACCTTGTAAACAAACCGATAAGCTCAAGGACTGGCCCACCTTCTGTTCTACATATTTATGAAGTGCTGGTACTGGTCATGTTTTGAATTTTTGGGGGCATTTTGCTGTGACATGCAGCTATACTACAGGTGCTATTATAAAAAAAATGTTGTTTCTAACAGACATTTGTTCTTCACAATTGTCAAGAGTTGCTCAAGGTGATGGTGCTGTCAGAAACAAGGAATAGGTAGGAACCTGTTATGGACAAATATTGCAAAATTACTTGTTTTTGCAAGATCTTTAACATAGCTACAATCCCTGCATTGAGACAACCCATTTAGTACAATTAAAAAAGAGAACAAAGACATGGTAGGATTCCATCCTATTTTAAAAATGTGTTTTCTAAAATTTAAAAACTACTAAAATACTTACATGTACAAGATAGCTGGTAAAAAAAATTCCTCTGAATTGTACAAGAGGGTACAGGAAAACTTGACCAGATGTAGGTTTTTTCAGAGGACATGGAGTATGGAGAAACGGACAGAGAACAAAGAACAGAGTAAATTTTCCCTTCCAGCACGTTGAGTAAAATGAGAAAAAGAATGCCAAGAAAAAGGGTCACCTGGGTGGAACAGGAGCGCTAACCACCAGTATTTCCAAGTGAAGCGCATTTGTCTGCACTCATACGGAGGGGCAAGCGCTACCCAGGACAGGGACAGTATATGTCCAGTGAAACTAAAATGGTGGTTGAAAGACTCCTTTTTCCGGCACTTTTTTAATGTGGGGGTCATGCAGGTTTGGGGCTCATGCTGTGGCCTAGGAAGGTATAGTCAATGTCCAGTGAAACAAAATTTGGTGGTTGAAAGACTCCTTTTTATGGCACTTTTTAAATGTGGGGGTTATGCAGGTTTGGGGCTCATGCTGTCGCCCAGGACGGGTTTATAGTCAATGTCCGTGAAACTAAAATGGGGGTTTGAAAGACTACTTTTTCCGGCACTTTTTAAATGTGGGGGTCATTGCAGGTTTGGGGCTCATGCTGTGGCCCGGGGACAGGTATAGTCAATGTCCAGTGAAACTAAAATGGGGGGTTGAAAGACTCCTTTTTTCCGGCACTTTTTTAATCTGGAGGTCATGCAGGTTTGGGGGCTCATGCTGTGGCCCAGGACAGGGATAGTCAATGTGCAGTTCAATTAAAATGATGGTTCAAATAATACTGCCTTCTGGCACTTTTTAATTTGTGGGTCATGCAGGTTTAAGCTGTGGTACAAGACCGGGATAGTGAATGGTCTGTGACTTTTTTTCTGTGGCTTTTATAACCTAAATGTGTTGCCTAAGATGTAGCAGGTTTCCATTTGACTGTTGTGGATGTTAATTCCAGCTTCTCCAGCCTGTTTGGGTGTAAGAATGAAGTGTTGTTCCTCTCCATAACTTTAATGGTCATTGGCGATAATCTACTATCGACTATCGAATACCGTGTTGATAATTGACGATATCGACTATCGACAAGATGACGATAGTCAACGTAATCGCTCATCACTATACACAACAGGTCCATAACGAATTATTCATCCTTCAAGTACATGTCAGAAGTGGAGGCCTGTAAGGAGCATCATAGTTAATGTATCAAAAGACCACAAAGGTTGAGCTGGAAAGCAGGTGGCACTGGTAGACCAGGAGATATTACTTAGAAAAGTCAACTAACTTCACAGTTTACAAGCTTTCAAGATCAATTACTGCAAGGCAGGTTTGATTTGGCTGCTATGGACCAAAGTTGTGTTGGTGTTTGATAGCAAATGTCAAGTGTTAGAGATGGCCAGAAACTATCTAGGGAGCGCTTAACAGAACCCAGGATAGAAGTATCCAATCAGCAGGCAAAGTGAAGCCAACATAATTAGATGGGGGTCAAACCAGTAAGGGGAATATGGATGATCCAAATCAGTGAGCAAACTGATAACCAAGAGTTGACAGGAAATAAGCTGAATTCTTATTAAGATTACCCTACCCTATAGGTTACCCAGTCCCAGCCACTGAACAGATTCTGGCTCAGAATCCTGATCGCCTCCGCTCCTCAGACCTCTGACTGAGGCTTGGTCATAGGGTATGACAGTCTTAAAGGGACGGGATGTTAAACTCCTAATATCTAACCTCCTCATAGGTCTCCAGGTCGACAACATGGTTAATGAAAGAGCTAATTATTAAAAATTTTCAAACTGAACTATTTTTACATTGTTTAAAACTTTTACTTATAACCTTCATGATCAATGAGAACTGTTGGATTTTAGGTCTCAGCCTCACTGTTCCTTGTTTTCCTGTTGAAGAACTTCTCCAAAAGGGCGCTCCTGAGCTTGGAGCTGCTTTGGATGATGATGGCTTCTGATATTGGTTAGGTTGTGATAGCAAGCCAGGAAAATATTACTTTAGTATCAAAGGTGCTGGGTGGGAGGGAGGTAAAAAATGTTTGCATCACAAAGTAGATAACAGAGATGAGAAGAAACAGGACCCTGGCTCTTGTAGCATTAATCTGGGGTTGGAGATTAGAAGAAGTGAACCCCTGATTATTCTGTTTCATTCTCCAGATGTGACTTATAAGAGACCATGAGGTGATTGTGATGGAGACAAAGGCTATAACGAAAGGTAGGAAGCTGCCCAGGATGATGAGTGCTGTTCTGTATATCATATTGGGAAGAAATGCTGGCTGAATGACAATGGATTCATATGTGCTGTTCCCGGAAAACATTATGCTACAAAACCAAAATACCTGACAACTTATAGCAACTGAGCCAAGACCTGATACAAGAAAGATGTGGAGCAGGTAAGACAAGAGACTCCTCTTCAGCCAAACAAAGCAGCGGTGACCACAGTTGGTGATATTGGTGCAGTAGTAGACACAGAGCACGGTCGTCAGCCAATAGCTATAAATAATCAAGAACATATTTATCATTACGTTCCATTCAAAATTTTCCTTCAAAAAAATCAAATAAGGCCAAACAACATGCATTATGTATTGTGCAGCCATTGCCAAGTGCATAGAGACATTGACCAGAGCCTTGGTGAGTCCATTTCTTAGGTTTCCTATATAAACAAGCAGGATCTTCATGTTTAAGATGATTCCTACCATAAATACAATAATCACAGCCACTGTCAGGACCAGATCTGCAGTCTTCATAGCGCCAAGAGTTGTGTGACTTCTGTGAGCAGGTTAGTTATTAGACTGTACAAATGTAAATATGTTTGGTTCCCCATTTACATAAGAACATTATACAAATGAGCAGTAACTGAGAGAACATGGATGGGACATCTCCTCACACGTTATATCCTCACTCACTGCATGATCTGGTGTTTCTCATAAATCCTTCTGACTTTTATAAAACCCCCAAAATTTTCAGAGATGATAAAAATCTTCATAAGAGAAATCTACAATGTTAAAATGACAGAGCCAGACATTTCTATACAGGGAATCTCTCATCAGAAAATAACACTCTATGTAAACAAATCTTTCAATTTGTCTTGCCCTAGTCTGGGTCATTGGGTTTGCATCTTGCTGCAGCTGAGCAGAAGCCTGTGATCTGCTGTGATCTTCGACCAACAGATGCAAGATGCCTAGAATTACAAATACTATAGGGATCAGAAAAAATGTGCAATTGGATGCAATTTTTTTTTAGAAACCTTTGATCCTATTTTATCCCTGAACTAGTCCTAAAATATCCTTAAACTACAACTTACCCTGACACATCAAGCAGTTCTGGACCTAGAGACTTCTAAGGCTGGGTCTACACAGCATGCAAAAAATGACTATATTTTTGGCAGTTTTAGGTTTCTAAAACCGCTGAAAATCCGATGGTTTTGCCTGCCCATAGACTCTAAGAGAAAAAAAACAACAACTGTAGCCTACGCAAATCGTTTTTTTTGGGATAATTTTTTGACTCCGGTGGTTTTAGGAACATGTTGTCCCCCCGTGCCTGGCATCTTTCTGTTGGTTTCTTGTATATTCAGTTGTATGGGCCGATGGAAAAAAAGGTAAAACTCACTGCGATTTTTGCGCAAAATGTGACAAAAACCATGGTCGTGCATCGGACAAAAAACGGTCGACTTTCGAACGTTTTTTGCCCAATGCCGTGTGGATCAAGCCTCAGGCAAAAAAACAACAAAAAGCTATATAAGCACAAAAACTGAGATTCTAAAGGACCACAATAAGTGGTCACAAGAAAAACCATATACTCTAAACTAAAGTGAATCTGGTCGAACGATGTGCATGAGTTTGTCTGAATGTGGAAACATAGCACAGCTCACATAAAGATCTCATTCAGACAAATAAAGTGAGAATCTGATACAGAAGACTTAGATTGAAACACTCGTTCCTTAGCATTAACATGAACTATTCATGTGCTGAATTAAAATCCACATAATCCGGCAGCAGTGGTCACCGACAACTTCACTCCTAACAGAGCAGAAGGATCCATAACTGGTTCTCGAGGGACTTCCAGTTACATTGATTTATAACCACAGCATTATGTCACAACTTTGTGCATCGTGTTAGTGGATGCAAATCAGTTGTTTTGTTTCTCTTTGGCTTCTCTGCTTTGCATCCCCATTATACTGGGAGAAGTAATTACACACAGCTCTTCTATGATGGATCATTCCTCTTAAGAATTGACTTTCATGGAAGTGTGTGAAGAATATCATGGTCAGTACAGATCCCACTGAATGAGCTTGAGAGCAGAAGGTACAGTCAGTCCAGGAAAGATCTCTGTACTAAAATAAACTAACTGCCCAGTTTCTCCAAAATGTAAAATAACTAAGGAATGTTGTCTGTACTTAGGCCAAAGTCTCACTGTGAGGGGCTTAAATTGAGACACGAGGAGATCATTACAATTAGAACAGGTGGCAGGGAAAAGATCCAGAGATGATTTAACGTAAGTTATCTTTAAGGGTTTAGATTTACTTAATGTTAATTATTCTGATTTTCTAAATCATGAAAAAGTAGAAACAATAAATGATTTTTTCAGTTCGCAACCCCAGCTCCAAAATAATTGGGTCACTCTATAAAATGCAATAATGTGGAAATATCCTCTGCTCAAATTTTATTCACAACGGAAAGTAGAACAAGGATCAGAAGGTGAAGCTCACACATTTCTCCATTTCATTTACAAAAATGACTTAATTATAAAATTAATGGCAGTGACAAATTTGCAAAGGGTCGGGAGAAAAGAAACAAAAGGCTATAAAAGTACATTTTACCAGTAAGAAACAGCTGCCACATCTTTTTTTTTTCTATAAAAAAGCAATAAAAATGTGTTTTAAAAAAAATAAAATAAAAATAAATACACATTGGATAAATACTAGTTCACACCAATATGCAAAAAAGCCACAAGGGGAGTCTACACAAATGCAAAAATACGGATTAGATAACCACTCCCAGCCTTCTATGCATGAGGGGACTGACTGTTAGTATTATAATTGCATATAGATAAGGCAATATAAAGGGTGCTCTCAGCAAATCGGATGTCAATGTTTGTAGCAAGATAAATGAGGTCACCCAAAAGGGGTTTGGGAGGTCCAAAAACAGTTCATCATTACCCTCCCCAAGAAAGGGCCCTTCCCCAAAAGGTCGCAGCAGACTTCTTTAAATTCCGGGGCTAGCTCAAGGAGAGCATGCAAAATGTAAACATTTTAGCCCCATAAATTTTTTGGTGTAGACAAATCAAAAATGAGACATAAGGAAGGTGCCTGGGTTTTTGCAGAAAATTTTGGTAAACATTTTAAAATAGTTTGGGGGTTTGACCATCACAGGGTCCCTTTCCCCCTTTCATCTTGAGTATGAGAAGGAGCTTTAAAAGAAGATTTTTGAATGCTAATAAAAGGGATTAAGGGGCACACTAGTGGAATAATTGGGCATGGTGAAAAGGGAGGGGACTCAGGGGTTACCCTGTTGTAGCAGGGTTTGGTCGTGGTTACATTGCAGAATAAAAATTTTATTGGGTGGGAATTTGGTGAACCCGGGATGGTTCAGGGGTTAGCTTTATTTTAAAAGGGTTTGGCCCTCATTGGTAAGCGTGGTGTATCATCATACTTCAGTGGTTAGCATGGTGCAGCACAGAGACTCTTTGGGTATCATGGTGTAGCATAGTGGCTCAGTGGTTCTCCTAGTGCAGTGGTTAACACTGTTGGCCTGCAGGTCTGAGTTCAAATCCCACTAATGACAACATCTGCAGGAGTTTGTTTTTTCCTTCCCCACTTTTTTGAGTGGGTTTTCCCTTCCCTGGGTTTCCAGCCCCCCATTTCCCCAAACACATTTTATAATTTAAATCGGGAAATTTTAAAAATGTAAAATCCTTTTTGGGGAGGGGGGGGGGAGCTGGGAATGAGGATAATCTCTGAAATACCCTGTGGCTATAAAGGGTTGCAATAAAAAATGAATATAAATAAAAAAGAATATAAAAAACCTGGGGGGGCCCAGTGATGGGGGAGTGGGGTCCCTTTTTTGGTTGGGGCAGGGTTTTCTCTATTCCTCATAGCTTTATTTTAAATTTGTGAAGCCATTCCCTCAAATTTTTCAGAGAGTAATTTTTTTTGAGGTGTGGCTTTAGGGGGGCTCGGGGAAATCTTGGCACACGTGGGTTTTCAGACAGAGAAAAAAGACAGATTTCGGGTGAAAAAATTTCGGGGGCCTCTGAAATTTTAATTTAAGCAGCAAACAAAAAAACAACAAGTGCAAGGCTTTCCCCCGAAAATAAAAAAACAACCGCCTCCCCGTCTGGGCTCTAACAAACAAAGGACAAATTACTATCATTGAAAAGGTTTCCTCCCGGGAATCCCCCGCGTGTCCCTCCCAGATTTAAAAGGGTTTTTGGGGGTTTGAAAGTCCCCCTTTTCCCCAGCCCCATTTTCCTTGTGCCCTTAAAAATATTCCGGGTAAAACCGGGAGGGGGAACCTGGGGGAGGGGTTTTCCATGGGGAGTAAAACCCCCCTGCTCTTTTCTCACCCCCAATAAAAAGGGCCCCCCGGGAATGGCTAAAAGCCATGCAAAAATAAACGTTAAACTATGTCGACGTCTATACTGTGAAAACCTATCAAAATATTGGCATTTCTTTCCCCCAAAGGCTCCTTACCTTGGGGGCTGTGTCTGGACATTTTAAAGGGGCCATGAAAAGGTCTTTTTGGCCCGGGGAAATATATACACCTTTTATATCCCCTTTCCCTGCTGTTGCAACCTTACATATCCCCCCCCCCTCTGCTCGGCCCGGGGGGGCGGAGCACCTTGTCCCCCCAAAAACTTTTAAACCCCTAGAAAACGCATCTGCTTTTGGGCCTGTGGTCCCAAAGGGAGGGTTTGTTCCAAACAAAATTTTTGAAGTCCTGCATCCCCGGGAAACCAGGGTCCCCCCCCTTGCGTTCTTCCCTTTGTTTTGGGCCACCTTTTCAAGGGGAATGTATCTGGATCACCCTAAATTGCCCCCCCACTAGATAAAAACGAAGTGACTCAAGGGGCCCACTTGGGGCCCGACATTCCCTCTCCAAAAATGGCAAAATTTTTTCTCTCCCCGGCCGACCTTCCGGCTGGGGTTTTACACAAACGGGTGCCCCCCCCCCGGTTAACCCTTTGGGATAAGACTGCCCCTAAGCCTACTTCTGAGGCACCCTGTCTGCAACAGGAATTTCCCTAAAGTTAAGGTGATAAAACCCGGGCCTCTTACATAGAACCCCCTTTAATTTTTTGGGAAAGGGTTTTGTTCGACCCTCGGGATTTTCCATTTTCCCATGGGGGACTTCCGCTCCCTTGGTGAGGCCCTTTTTGGGGAGCACTTTTTGGGCAAACCTTTCAAAAACCTCCTGTGATAGCCTGAATTTTCCCAGGAAGGTTTAAACCGTGTTTTTTGGACACCGGTTGGGGCCCAAATTTTCCTAATGGCTTCAAGCTTATCTACTTGGGGCTTGATAAACCCCCTGGGGCCGTGTTTTTTACCCGAGGTAGCGAGCCTTTTCAAGCCCTATCGCGCTTTTTCGGGGGATTTGGCTGTTACCCCCGCGGCCCCTATCGGTTCTAGGACTGTTTGCACCTTAGCCAGATGCGAATCCCAATCAGCACTATAAATCACCAAAAATCATCCGGGAAAGCGGCTGCTTTATTTTTTTAGGGCGGCTGCAGGATGATGTCCATTACCCCGGGAAAAGGTCCGGGGGCCCCCATGAAAACCCCAAAAGGGGAAGATACATAGGGGAAGTGCCCCGGGGGTTTAGAGAATGCTTTTTTTTTTGCCTGGCCTCATTGTGAGGGGAAACCTGCCAATCCCCCTTGGTAAAGGTCAAAGGTGGTCATATCCCTCGCGGGCCCCCAAACCTTTTCGATCAGCTCATCGACCTTGCATGGGTGGGCGTAAAATTTTGGGAGTTTCTCTTTCAACTTGCAAAAAAAATCTTTTACAGACCGCAAGCTACCAACCGGCTTAAAAATAAATCAAAATTTGGGGCTCGCCCCCCATTTTGGGGACTTCTCTTTCCCCCCTAAGGCTAACTTTTTCCCCCCCACCTCTTTTGATTTTTGGCTTGCCGGGCTTCCGGTACCCTGAAATGGTTTTAAACCCGTCCCTTTTTTGACCGGGCTGGGTGACGATTTTAATGTTTAATGCGTCTGCCCGGGCCGGGCCCAGTTCAGAAAAGCCCCCCTTGGGTTCCCTTTGTGGGAAATTCCCTGCCCTCCTGCCTCGGGACCTCTGAAAAAGGTTTCTGGGGTTTTATGAACAGGGGGTAACCCCTTTTTTTGGCCCTCCCTGAGTCCTTTGCAGCCACCAAAAATTTTCCCCCGGTTTCCTTCCCAAAGGGTTTGATGGGTTGACATGATATTTTTTTTTGGGGGCTTTTTTTTCCCCGGGGGCGGGAAAAACCTTGTAAGTTCACCTCCCCCAACCCTTTGCCTTTTTTCATAAGGCCTTGCCATTTGGCAAAAAAAATTTGCTCTCTCCCCTTTGGAGAAAAAGTACAGTCCCCTTTTCCCCCCGGGCTGAAAGGATCTGCCCCCTTGCGGTCCTGTTGTAAACTCGGGCCCTGTGCCTCCGGGGCCTTTCTGTTTTTTTCCCCCTTACAATGGGCATAACACCCGCAACCCTGTCCTGCATGTCGGCTATATGCTCGTTGACACCCCCTGAAAAGGGGTTTCCCCCTTGTTCCCAGGGCCCCCCTTGGGTATGTCCAGGAGCCCTCGGGGATGTCTTTCCCCTACAGCAGCCCCGAATTGGGGAGAATCCCGTTTGACCCCCTGTGGCACTTCCCGGATTAAAAAAATCAGATAGGGCAAAAGGGAACCCCAAACCCTCCCAACCTTGTCCACCACCTTTCCCTTTCATCCCCTTTTTAAGGGCTTTTTTGAAACGCCCCTTCCCAAAACCGTCGGTTTTGGGGAAAAGGTTTTCACGGGGGGTGCGCAGGGGGGTAATCTTTTTGCAGGCGAACCCCAAAATCTTTGGGCACTTTGGACATAAAGGGAAATGCCCGATCTGTCAGGGTCTTCTTTGGATCCCAGTACGTGGAATAAAGGGGGAACAGTTCCCTAGTTTTCCCCCGGAGGAGGGGTTTCTAGGGGGTTTTGGGCCCCTGGGTTTGGGGTGGATAATCCCGTACCCCTAGGTATGCTGATGTCCCTGGCCCCATTTAGGGAGGGGGCCTTCCCCAAACCCCCCCCAATTCCGTTTTGAAGGGCACCCCGGGGTTTATGGGCAAGGGGGAAACCCGCGGGCTCGGGGATTTGGGTTTTTAAAGGGGGGTGGGGCCCCGACAATCTGGAAAAGGGGCTGAAAAGAACTCTTCCCCTGCCTTAAAAGTGCCCGGGGGGAGTAAAAGTTTCCCCTTCCCCCCGTTCCCCTAGTTTTTTTCCCCCCAAAATGTCCCCCCCAAGACATGGGAAAAAAAATAATTCCAAAACCTTTCGGGGGCATGGGTCCCGGGGTCCAACCCAAATGCTAAACCACCCCGGGTTTGGGGTCCTTTTCCCCATGTACAAGGTTTTTTGTATGGCGATGAGGGGACACCAACTTCCCCCCGGTTCCTGGATTTTTCCATTATTTAAACCTTTTTCCCCTTTTTCCCGGCGTTTTTGCAAATTTGGTCCCCCCAATTGTTTTCCCTACAAAAATTCCCTCTCGGACCGGCAAGGGGGAGGTTCCAACTCAGGGGGGGGTCCTCCTCTTGTTCCCGCCAGTACGAAAATGGAAAAGGTAAACGGTTTTTTACATTATCACCATGCATATGTTATTTACAGGCGGGCCCACATCATCATTAATTTTTTTTATTTCCCCATAACTCCCAAAAAAAAGGGAAATCAATCCGATAATTGCCCTATGGGGTAAAACTTGCCAAAACGGCCAAACCCCATGTTTGTCCCCCCACAGGCAATCTCTATTGGGGAAGTATGGGGTGGGGAAATTCCCCTTTGGGGTCCCCCTGAATACACATTACCCCCAATTTCGGGTTTGTTAGTTTATCTGGGGTTTAACCTCTGTTCTTGCACGGGGTCCCCCCCCAAACTCCCCAGTCCCGGAGGGCCTGCCGGGAAAGTCCACTAACGGGGACCCCCGGGACTCTCTACGGTCCCCCCAGCCGCAACCCTTGTGGGTAAGATGGCCGGGCCCAAAACCCGGAAGAACGCCCCCCCAACCCACATTCCTTGGGGGTTTTTCCCTCCCCGGGCAACGGGGCCGCCACAAGGAAACCCATTCCCCTTGGGCCCCCCAGAGATTTTGGGGTCCCCGGGGTTTAGGGAAAGTGGTCCCTTTTTTTTTGGGGTTTGGGGGGGGCTCTCCCCCCTTCCCCCCTTAACCGTGACCCTCTCTTTGGGGCAGGAAACAGTCTTACCGCGGTTGGAGGTCTGCGGGGTTTCCCCTGGGGGTGTAGCACCTGCAGGGAAATTTTCCTTTGGGGCTTATCTTTTCCAAACCCCCGCGACCGTTCAACCCCACTTTTGGGTCTGTGTACCCCCCGCAAACCCCTGGAGCCTGACGGGGAAAGGGGCCCCCATGAAAAGGGCACAGACCACCCCTTTGACCCCCGGGGTTTTGGGGGAGAGTAAACCGGCTGTAGCCACTTGTTGGTTTAAAGGGGGAAAAAGGTCGGGTTTAAATTTTGGGACCTTTGCGGTTTTTGGTTTTGGAATCAAACTTTCCCAAAGGGTTGTACTCTCTGGGGTCTTAAAGGCCGGGGACCCCCAGGCCCGGGGCCCGGAAACTCAACCAAAGGGAGTTTGGGGTTTTCCCCTTTGGGGCCCTTTGGGCTCTAAGGTCGAAAAAGGCCCCCTTTTTTGGGGTTCGCCCCGTTGGAAGGGGGGGCCCGAAACCCCGCCCCCTGGTCCCAAAATTTAATTTTCCTTTTCCCCTATCCGTTTGAAGGTCCCCCAGCCTCGGGGTCATCATCCCCTTTGGGCCTCCCTTTCGCAGGGAGCTTTGCACCACCTGGCGGGGGGGGGTTTAATGCCCCACCTGTTGACCCCTCTGGCCTCACCCGCCAGGGCCTTTAAAAACTTTTTCTGCAATCTGGGAATAAAATGCTGTTGTCCCCTTTACCGGGGGCCCGGTGGGTCTTTAAATTTAAAAAGGCCCGGGTTTGGGCTCAGCTTTGGGGGCCCGGATGGTCTCCTCGGGGCTTTTTTTCTGCTGACTAGCCGCCCCACTGGGGGGTTGGGGTTTGCTTTTATCCCGTTGTTTTTACCAGTTTGTCCCATTTTCAACTGAACTCGGCTTTCAAAAATGGTTTACTTTGGGAGGGCTTTCGGCACACATTTAATTTAAAACATGTACACCCCACAAAAACCCGCCCAGCGGCAATTTCTTTTCAAAAAAGGGGAATACACTACGTGGAAATCCCCAAAGGGAAACATTTAAGGCTATCTAATTTTTATTTTTGGCCCTTTTTAAAACCCGGGGTGGCGGCCCCTTGTGTGTGTTTTCATGTATAAATTTTCATGTTTGCCGCAAAACCCAGCCCATGGCACCCGGGTTTTTCATCTTTTTTTTTTAAAATGTTTTTGGGGGGGAAGAAACATACTTTTATATTTTGGTTTGTACAATTGGTTTTTAAACCTTTTTAAGGGGGGAAAAAGGGGTCCCTTTTCCCAAATTTTGGGGGTTTCTTTTTCCCCGCCCATTTTCAAAAGGTTTTGTAAATTTTAAGAAAGGCAGTTTTGGGCGGGGTTGGTGTTTTTTTTATTTTTTTCTCTCTGAATAAGGGAGGTCGGTTGGACCCAGGGGAGGGGGTTTGTTTGGGGTCGATTGGGGGTTTTAAAGATGGGATAGGACTCCCCCGTTTTTGGAGATCACGTTAAAAGCGTGGGAAGCAAAAAACATTTTTTTATCAAAAACTGGGGGCTAAAAACGTGGCTAAAGCTCCTCCAACCCTCCTTCCCCCCAGGGAAGACATTTCAAATCAGGTGAGTTTTAAACTTGGGTGCTTTTCAGCAAAGTGTGTTTTTTGGTGATTTTTTTGATCCCTTGTTTTGGGAAAGGGCTTTTTTGACGCGTTTTTCAGATACGTTTTTTTTGGGGCAGAAAAGGAAAGAGAAAAAATTAATCCCTGTAATTTTTTTGCCCCAAAAAAAAATCAAAAAAACGCCCCTTTCTTTGGGGAAAGCACCTATGAAAAAAGTGGTTGTGTGTATTATTAATGAATACCCCCCAATGTGGGGAAATTTTTTATCCCAAGTGGGAATTTGGGTTGGAAACCTTTTTTCCCCCAGTCTTAAACAATAACAGAACAAACCCCCATAAACCCAAGGGACAGGGTTCTAATAACCCCGGGGAAACCCGTCGCCCAAAAAACCTTTTACCCCTTTCACGCCCAATTTGGGGATCCTTTTAACTCGGGTTTTCCCCTGGGGAAATAAAAGTAAAACCATTTTTGTGCCTTTTCAGAAAAATAAAGATAAAATTTTTAAACAGGTTTTTTTTTTTTTCTTTGGATTTTTTAATTGGAAGAGTGCTTTAATACACCCCTTGTCTAAAATTTTTAATTATTCTTTCCCCCAAAAAACTACTTTTTTTCTTTTGAGGGTGTGTGAGGAACATAAAGGTTAAATGTTTCTACATAGGCAACAGGATTTACCGGGGGTGGGGGACGGCCCGGGGTAAAATTTTTAACATTTTTGGGGGGGTTTCCAAGGGGCCCCGCCTTTCCTTTTTTCCAGTTTAAAAAAGCTTCCAAGAAAACCCTTGAGTATAAAGTAAAAAGGTTTTAAAAGGGAATTGCCCAAATAATAAAGGAATATGGTCTATATTTTAGGTGAAAAAAGGGAAATTCTTTGGGTGGGGGGCTTGTCCTGGACACACAGGAAACTGGAATAAAGATAAAGAACCAAAAAACCTTTAATCCGGGGTGGGGAAATTAAAGCAAAAAAAGAAAATTTTTCCCCATCGGGGGAAATTTTTTCTAAACCTCAAAAGATTTTTAACAATTACAATAAAGGGTGGTTATGGCAGAACCATGTCCGCATTTAAAATTCCCCAATTTTGCAACACAAAAATAGACACAATACAAGGAAAAGGGAAGGAGGAAATTGATTGGGTTTTTTAAAATTACCCCGACCCGGGAAAGAAGATTAATAATCCCCAATTCCCGGGGTTTTTCCCTTCTGAAGTTTCTTAAGGGGGAAACAAAACATAAAGCCTCTGCTTCTGTATTTTTTGGTAAAGGCCCCCGGAAAACCCCGGGGCCCACCAGGCCCCCATGCCCGGTTTTTCCCTAGTTCCCGCGGGGCCCGGGGCCGCTGTCCCGGGTGGAGGGCCCCCCGGGGGGGAAACGGTGTTTCCCCCCTTGGGGGGTTTCCCGAGTGCCCGGACAATGGCGCATGTACGGGGGCCGCAAAGGGCCCGCTTATGCGGCCCGGGGACCCCTTTTCCAGGGGGCCGACAGAAAAATCTTTTTTAAACCCAAAGCTTGCTTCCCGGGGGGGTCAAACCCAAAAGGCATGCATCCATTGGGCCCAAACCGCCTTGCCCGCGCTTTGCAAGAAAGGGGCCCGGAGGCCCGGGAAACAGTTTGGGATCTTCTGTTTCCTGTCTGTTCAGTTTCCCAGGACCCCGGGGGGAAAAGGGTTGGGGGGGCCCAAATTTAGGGATGACTCTTTTCGCGCGCCGGGTCCCGCAGCCCCACTGGCTGCGAGCAGCTGTTTTTCTGGGACCAAAAAGGGTGGGGGGGCAGAAGAAAAGGAAAAAAAGGGAGGGGCCGGGTGAAATTATTTTTTTAAACTTTTTCTCCCCCTACCTGCTTTTTAAGATAGCCCTTTAACCAACCTAATAAGATGACCCCCCCCTTTGGGCCCCCTTTAAATTGGGGCCCTTTCCCTACCTAAAAGGGATAGCCCTCCCATGCCTAAGATAGCCCTACCTACCTATAAGATAGCCCTGCCTGCCTAAGGTAATCCTGCCTAAGATAGCCTTGCCTGCCTATAAGATAGCCCTACCTATCTATAAGATAGCCCTACCTACCTATAAGATAGCCCTGCCTGCCTAAGATAGCCCTACCTGCCTAAGATAGCCCTACCTACCTAAGATAGCCCTACCTGCCTGCGACCTAGCCCTGCCTGCCTGCGAACTGGCCCTGCCTGCCTTAGAACTGGCCCTGCCTGCCTTAGAACTAGCCCTACCTGCCTGCCTAAGAACTGGCCTTGCCTGCCTCAGACCTTGCCCTGCCTGCCTCAGAACTCGCCCTGCCCACCTAAGAACTGGCCCTGCCCGCCTAAGAGCTGGCCCTGCCCGCCTAAGAACTGGCCATACCTGCCTAATTACTGGCCCTGCCTGGGTAATTACTGGCCCTACCTGGCTAATTACCTGGGACAGCCCTAGCTACCTGCTTTAAGAGGTCTATATACTTACCTGCCTAATGGGGGGCTTGAATACCTACATAATGGGGGTCTACCTATTTACATGCCACTTATATGATTCTTCTTAATTTCTAATTTTTAGGATCTAACATACACTGTTTACGGTACAATTACTGTGTAGGGCAACCAACAGGGGCACTATTACTATTTGGGGCTCTATGGATAGGGAGCTTGTACTGATTTGGGAATTGATAGGAAAGTGTGAAAAGAGAGAAGTCTAAGATGTATTTGTGGTAAATTCTACAGGTATGAGTAATGCCTGGGAGAAGAAGACATTGCATGCTGTACTGGACGGAGAAAAAAAGGAAAGAGAATGACTCAGAGAAGAGAACGACTCATCAGGGAAGACATCATGGAGGTTTGGGGCAGATGGAGAAGAAAAGGAGAAGAGAACAACTCCCATCAGAGATGACGTCCCCTGTGAGTTCCTGCTGTCAGGGGTCATTTTACTTCTGTGTTGAATCACTTTCTGTATTTCATGTGATGTGACCTGACTACTGGTGATGTGATTGGTGGGGTTGTAGGTTATATTGGTGCTTATGTAGTGTCAGTGTGGGCTTGTCCCTGATTATAAAGCAAGCACACACCTGACTCTGTACTGAAGGGTTTCTCTGCACCACTTTTTCTGTCTTGCTTGTGTTTAGGGAGCTCTCACACAGAGCAGTTTTGGTGCATTTTTTATGTGTTTTTTTGTGCAGAAATGTACAGCATTAACTGCTCTGCCTTTCTGCACAAAACCGCACCAAAAAACACATAGCAAATGCATCAAAAATGCTCTGTGTGAAAGCACCTTTATAGTGTAGTTTATTTAAGAAAGTGATGAGGTGCGAGAACAAGGTAAATTTTTTAAGCGGATATTGTATGTGGGCTAGTGGGGGCTTAGTGCCAGGGATGATTTTTTATTCCCAGTCCGGCCCTGATCTTTGTACATATATCCAACCAATAAGAATTCCTGCACCACAAATGCAAAGAATCTAAAGGCTGGGGTCAGCATGGCCAGAGCTATCCTCAACCATCTGTCCACAAAAAGGGGAGGGGGGGCAATGACATAATGACCATGCCCATCACCAACAAGAATATCAAAACACATAGTCTGCATAGTGATAGTAATCAGTAAAGATTTTTACCTAGTGAATGGATTTTCTCTGGATGTTATGGAGACTCATAGGAAAAGGAAACCAGAATGATCCAGAAACTACTTCCTGTAACGGACCTTGGAAGGTTTGTCCCTGAATTCTGATCTTATCTTCTATTCTAATAATATAATGTAATGGAACGAAGGAGAAAACTTTGACCTTTCTGCACAGTCAGGTTATAGGGATTGTCTATGTGCCGTGACCTTGTAAAATCTCAAACATCAGGAATGTGATAATTTCTAGAATGTTTGATAAAAGAAAAAATAATCTGAAGGTTTTACCAAGACAGGATGAGAAACTTGTATTTTCCATCTGTATTAGTCCCAGATTAGATAATGGTGAAAGATTCATCATTACAACCTTCCAGAAGATTCACGGGCAAAGAGCAGTCAGAGGAAAGGGTCTGAATTCTGCCTCAGTCTCAGCGAGGTCTCAGATATTCTCCTCTCTGTAACATGAAGACTTCAATGTTCTTCTCCATGATAAAGAGCCAGGACTGGAAGCTTCTCCATCATCCTCATCAGACGTCAGGACATCAACTCAAGTAATGAAACAAACTAAATAAAAAAATATTAAATCTGATATTTTTCTACTTCTATTCCCAACCTTCATGGTCAGTGTTTCCTCCAGATTCTAGGTCTCAGCCTCATTGTTCCTTCATTTCCTATTGAAGAACTTCCCCAGAAGGGCACTCCTGAGCTTGGAGCTGCTTTGGATGATGATGATGGCTTCTGATACTGGATAGGATATGAGAACAAACCAGGACAACATAACTACAGCATCAGAGGCTTTGGTTGAAAAGACATTAAAAAACATATGCATTGCAAAATAGATAACAGAGATGAGAAGAGACAGGACCATGGTTCTTGTAGCATTAATCTGAGGTTGGAGCTTAGAATGAGGGAAGCCTTGATTATTCTGTTTCATTTTCCAGATGTGACTTATAAGAGACCATGAGGTGATTGTGGTGGAGACAAAAGCTATTGCAAAAGGAAAGAAGCTGCCCAGGATGATGAGCGCTGCACTTTTTGCTACATCCATACTAAATGTTGTCTGAATAACCGTGGAGTGATTAGTGCTTTTCCCGGCAGATCTTGTGCTACAAAACCAAAATACCAGACAAGCTAAGGCAACTGAGCCAAGTCCTGATACAAAAAGGATGTGGAACAGATAAGACGAGAGACTCCTCCTCAGCCAAACAAAGCAGCGGTGACCACAGTTGGTGATCTTGGTGCAGTAGTAGACACAGAGCACGGCCGTCAGCCAATAGCTATAGAACATTAGGAACATATTAATCATTGCGTTCCATAAGAAAAATTCCTTAATAAAAATTAAAAAAGGCCACAAAGCATAGATTGTGTATTGTACAGCCATTATCAGTTGCACAGAGACACTGACCAGAGCCTTGGTGAGATGGACTCTATCAGATGGACCTAGGGAGAGCCCATTTCTTAGGTTTCCTTTTCCTATGTAAACAAGCAGGATGTTCATGTTTAAGGCGATTCCCACCATAAATTCAATAATTATAGCCAATATTAGGATGACCAGACCTGCAGTCTCCATTGCTCGAAGAGTTGTGTCTCCTGAGCACGAGCGGGTCACTTGCTTCAATAGGACAGATGCAAATGTCTTCTGAGCTCTAGTTCCTCATTTACATAAGAACATTATACAAACGAGCTGTGACTGAGAGAACATGGCCTGAACATCTCCTCATACGTTATCTCCTCACTCACTGCACGATCTTGTATATCTCATAAATTCTTCTGACATTAATAAAACCTGAGATGAAGAATGTCCAGAAATGATAAAACCTATCCTGGGAATCTATAGGCAGAAGATGAGCTATAATGTAAATTAGTATTTTAATTTTTAAAAACATATCTTATTTTTGGTTCTCGGCATCTTGAACTTTCGACTCAGATCGGGGTTTCTTGCCTTTGTCTTGGTCATTGGCTGCTGAGAACCTTGTGATCTGCTCTGGCCTTGGACTGACATATAAATGATGACTGGAATCCAGAATACTATGGGGATGGGCCAGATGGTGAGGATGAAAGTTGAGACAATGAAGGAACAGTGGAGCATATATTGAACATGTAATTGGGGAAAAATTGGCCGTTTTCTCTTTGACATCATTGTATTTCAGAAAACCCTTGATAATGTTCATGATTGATGAAGGGATTCTAGACATGGACAAGAACAGCTTTCTTTCTCAACTCGAGTAAAGGAACAAAGGAAACTTTTCTTACTCCAATGTTATAGATTTTTGATTTAAGAAATTTACAAACCAAGCAAGTTTCTTGGTATCTAAACAAATGTCATCAAGTGTGGGAAGGGTTGTGATGGGACATATAAGGGTCCATCCACATAACAAGCATTTCATGTCAGAATCCAGGCAGATTCCAATTTTAATCTTGTAGAGAGACTTGTATAGAAATTTGCTCTTGTTGAAGAACCCATAGTAAGTGACTATAAACATACTAATTGATTACTCACAACACCTTTCAAAACAATTTAGGAAATTGAAAGGATCTTAGTGTCAATAAAGGCAGTTTTTCGGAAAGGCATTACTGCAATCACATCAAAAATCCCAAGAAGCTGCATGACATGAAAGCACCATTATATAGAGTTGTTTGTAGTTGTAACAAGGCTGGTGGACTCCAAACAACAATTGTCCAAACACAGAGCTGCCCCAACAGTCGCATAAAATAACATTATGAAGCATGAATCAATTGAAGAAGATGGTGCAGGAAACAGACAGTGGGTGGATGATGACAGGTGTACGGTTGGTGGAGATTCACATGCAGGTTCACTTCAGAAATGAGAAAGTAATAGTCTCTTAACCATGAGAACTGTGACTCTGTGGAATCGCTGCCTCAGGTGCTGGCCCAGCAGGAACAGGTGACATTTCAGGAAAGACTTACATAACTACTGACTACTAAATAATAATAATACTCATGGAGTTGGATAAAACATCTGGATCCAGTCTGAGGGCAATGCTGGCATCAGGATTGAAATATTTCTTTGGGGCAGATTGGTTCATGTGGTTCAAAGTATTCAACAGTAGAGGAAAGTAAGCTTAACGAAGTTATATGGGAGTTTGAAGATTACCTAGAACACTATAAACAGAATTTATATTGAAAAGTAAAGATATTCCGCTACCTTCATGTGTTACTTCTCTTTTGCTTCCTTATTCATCTATCATAAGATCAACTTTTTGCAGTGAACCTTCCTGCTTGTGAGAGTGTCAGTAGTTCTCCAGCATTCTTGTCCTACAAGTCCCAGACTGCATTGCAGTTTAGGAATTCCCTTCACAGTTATCACTGCTAGACATGGTGCTGACATAAATGTGTCAGCTCTGTACTTGCTGTCATGATAATGGTAATATAGAGGACTTATGAGTCACTATGTAAACTATACAGAGCTGCAGTCATTATCTTCATGGCTGCAGTACACAACCCCCCAGCTCTGAACTGCTGTCCTCTGCATCCATTACTAAGTTCTGCCAGCAGAACTCACAGTTAAACAGTTTTCCCTCCCCTGTAATTACTCTACTGTAAGTACTTCTATTCACTTGCAAACCTCAAGCTGGAAAGAGTGAATGCAGACAGACTGTTCTTTGCTCAGGTAACACCCACTACAGAGGAGTGTTTCTGAGCTGAGTCTGGCTTCAAAGTACACCCACTGAGTGATGACAAAATGTTCAGTGTGGCCATGTGATCAATGAATGTCAGGTGTTTTGAGGGCATAGAGGGGATTGGAGGACAAGGCTCATTGCCTGGTTTTGCACAAAAGAACAAGTAAATAATTGTTACTAAATATGAATTACAACGTTTAATGTAATACAGTTGTGAGCCCTATAACAAATAAAAAGATGGCCCCAGAGATCCCCTTTAAACATGCCTTTTCCCCTCCCTTCATCTACATCTTTCCCACCCTTGGTTGAGTTTGAGGTACATACAGTATGTCTTTTTTTTTCATATTAAAAAGCTTTTATTTAAATAATAAACATGTTCAAACATCACACATGGCATTCAAGACGAAAATTGTATGTAGTATAACATAGCAAAGCATTACAGATAACCAGTCAACAATACGTTGTTTAGTACAAAAGCCATAGGTTTTAACAAGGGAAAACTTCAACATGAGTCTAGAGAACAAGGCAATAAGATTTCCCAGTTCTTATACCAGATAAAGGATCAGCAACAATGGAGATTCCTCAGGGTAGGGAGAAAGAGGAAAGAGAAAAAAAAACAAAAAACACATCCTCAGGTCAGACGGCAAGGTCTCGAGAAGGAGTGGGAGGTTTCTCCCTCGGTGGGGAATGTTCATTTCACACAGCTATGACAGTGGAAACTTGGCTTGACCAAACAACAGGAGGATGAAGTAATATATGCGCTATTGTGAGGAGTTTGAGTCGCATGAAACTAAAGAACATTAACAGAAAATAAGAAAAACAAAAGAGGAACTTTCAGTCCGCTCGGGGATAACAATAAGTCATGCATCCAGGATTATTTGCAAGTACAGTAAAGATGCGAGTTGCAAAAGGTAATCCAGGCCTCCCAGGTATGGAGGTACCTACTATACTGTGTGGGCGAATCCATCCTAAACTCCTCCAGTCTCTGCAGTACATGTATTTCCTTAATCCAATCTGTAATGGAAGGGCAAACTGTGGAGAGCCACAGTCAAGGAATGATCGTTTTTCCTGCAAGAATCAAAAAAGCAAGAAGGTGGGTCCTGAAGGATTTTGCAGGCAAGGGGATATTGAAAAGAAGAATGGTAGAAGGGTTGTTTTGTAATTTTATCCCAGTAATCCTATAAGTAATTTCAATCAACTTAAGCCAGAAGCGTTGCAGTACCGAGCAACCCCACCAAATATGAGTCATGGTGCCTTTTTGGCCTTGCATCCCCAACAGACATCAGGAGAGCTTGGACATATGGTATGAGTATGTCTTTTTTAACCCTTTTTTAATTATGTAACTATGTTGATGAGACCCACAAAGTGAGGATCTGATCCAGTAGACTTAGGGGGAAACCTCTTTTCCAGTCTTCTACATTAACATGAACAATCCATGAATTGAGGACAAGCCCACATTATTCAGCAGCAGTAGGAACCAACAACTTTACTCCTAAATTATCAAGAAAATCCGTAACACTGGTTCTCCAGGGATTTCCAGTTTCAGCAGCTTTTAACTGAAGGATAAAGACATCATTTTGTGTATCCTGAAAATGGATGCAAATCAGTTGGTTTGTTTTCTCTTTGGATTATCATAGTGGTAGAACACATTATACCCAACATGTGCATAATGAATTATGCCATCCAAAAGGAACTACATCTCGTGAAGGTATGTGAGGGTAATCATGGTCAATGTGTCTACAGACAACACAGGATGAGCTCCAGAGCAGGTGGCAGCCCAGGAGATATTACTGAGGAAGCGGGCTCGTTTGGTCCGCGAAACGCGTCTACTTTTAAATTATTTTTATTAAACTTTGACACCACTATAGTGGTTTAAATTACCCAGGTGTCAATAGTTTTTATTCATTCCCCTTTTTTTCTTGAGCGCTAACATCTCTTCAAAGAAAGTTACATAGTACTAGCCGGAGGATCGCGCTTGCTGAGTGATCCCCCCGCGCCCGAAGAGTTCTGTCTGGCTGCTATCTACAAGAGAACTTCTACGATCGTATCGATCTACATGTGTTTCTATGAGTTGTACCATTTTGTACAACAACAAGAGGTGAGCAGTTCTATATGATCTACTGTTCAGTGCTGAATTATTTCACTTGAGAGCGCTTCTTTATATATTCTCTACAGCTCCAGCAATAAGATTTACACTGATCTCTTCTCCTCTCACAGCTGGAGGTTTGTTACAGTTGAATCCAGTCTTCTATGAACTCATCCAAAGCAGCACAGATCTATCTCCCTTCTATGTTTACATGCAGCAGCATTAAAGGGGTTTTGCCATGATGTAATGTTGATGTGGGATCCTCCAGAATGGGTATTTAATCACTTTTCTAAATATATGTGATTACAAAAAGTGAAGCCTGTGAAAGCTACAGCATTTCTCACTCCCCCTTAGTTACCTGGAAGTTTGCATTAGACATGACCAGGAGAGCTGATAGGAGCTGATCTGGCTGCACTTCTAACACTTCTTATCTGATGACAGGGAAGATGAATGAGCTTTCAAGGGGCTGTGGAGAAAGTGCATTGTATGAGTCTGTCTGCTGCATAGAGAAACCACTGTTGTAAAGTTATTATTTGAGTTAACTTTTGAGACGCTTCCTTATTCCTCACTACTTGCTCACCCCCTCCCTCTCACCCCTGCAGCGTTCATGGCTCAGCATTATTTGTTTACATTCTACTCTGTGTTAGTAAGGTGGTAAGTAACTTGCGTCCTGACAAAACCCCTTTAAGGCACCGGGCATAATCCTGCTGTTTTCTGATTGTAGAAGCAGTTTAGTGTTACTGTGGAGCTGCTGGCTGTGCAGAGTGAAATGTTTCCGGACCCTTATTCTGAGTGAGAGAGACAGGAATGCACGCTCCTGTGAATAGGACCGGGGTGGCCAGACAGAATGTAAATTGGTAGAGCCATCAGCTAATGAAATAAAAGGAGGTGGAATCCGACCTGCACTGGGGAAGAGTGTTTACAGAAATCGAAGATAAGGGAGACAGTGAAAACAAGACAGCTTTGCAAATGACATCCAATTGCAAAGTTGCTTGTTTTTACTGTCCCCTTATTCTGAAGACCATTTAAAGTAATGATACAACCCCTTTAAAGTTCGGGGTCGAGAGACGGAGGCACTGGGTATGGTACATGGAATTTCAGAACACAAGCTAGAGAACACTTCCTCACAAGACACAAGGCATTATCGATCCGGCAAGGGAGTGAAGAAAGAGGCAGGGTTAAATAGGGTCTATGTCCGGTGATACTCAATCACTGGCACGCTGCCCTTTTAAATTTGACTGAGTCGGTGCACACATACCCTATGGAGCGAGGATGTGCGCCTTGGCCAACAGAGAAAATGCAGGGAGAATGGAGAGGTAAGTAACTACAGCTCGGGACCGGACTGTGGGTGTACCCATGTCCCGACACGCGGTGTGAGAGTTGCAGGGGTACCTGTGACACCTAACTATCCAGTTTACACACTTTCAAGATAAGACATACTTGCCAACACTCCTGGAATAGGCGTGAGGGTCTCTTGCTCCTGTTTCCTGTTCCCTGTAGTCTGTTTCTAGTGGTCGCAGGAGGCAAGAGGCAGGCTTCAAGGTACAGACTCTGTCAGTTGCCTAGAGCAATAGCCTATCCTGCATCCAGGAAAACTGGGTGACACTCCATCCCCTAAAGATGACACCAAGTTGTCCTATCACGGAAAGCTGGGTGTTACCTGTGGGCGATGGGTGTCACCCGTCTTTCCTGGATGCTGGATAGGGTATCTCGCCTATGTATTTGTATATGTGTAATGTTTGTCTATTTACAGGTTTCCATTTGGACTACGTTGGATTCTGTAGACTACGTCAGATCAACCTCGAATGTATTTTTTTCAAATAAAATGGTTAAAGAGGGCCGGTGTCCAGAATAGTTTGTTTAAATAAAAAATTTTTTGTGCAATTTGTGTCTTTTTTCTTTATAATCCAGTGATAGTAATGGAGGTGTCTGACAGATGCCTCTTCCTTACTATTGCTCGGGCTTGGTGTCAGTCAGGAGTGGTTTTTGTTACGCCAAGGCTGACACTAACCCTGTGTCACCATTACCCTAGTAACCAACGTACTATGGGTACTGGGAAGAGCTGGGCAACCGTCAGAAGCAGACCCTCTAATATGATGATCCTCTACTGTGGTGGCTGCGGACTGGTATTTTTAAAATTGGAAGGTATCAGTTTGATGGACCTTTCCCTTCTGATAGTATCAGGCTGCAGCTGTCATTTTTACCTTGGCTAGTTATGGAAAATGTTGGGCACCCCACGTCCTTTCTTTTTTTGAAAATGTATCTATTTATAGAAAATCTAAACACGTGCATCCCAGGTAATGATAAGGAGTTGCCCATTTTAGGAGTCTCAATAAATAAGTGATTTAAAAAAAAAATGATTTTGAGTCCCCTCCATTTTCCATAACCATCCAAGATAAAACTGACAGCTGCAGTCTGATGCTATCAGAATGGGAAGGTCCGTCGAAACTGGTCCCTTCCCATTCTAAAAATACCAGCCTGCAGCTGCTCCAGAGGCAGACCATCATATTAGAGTGGAAAAACGAATAAGGCAGCACTTCCAAATCAGCGGTTTTATTTCACCCAAATGTGCACATTTGGGTGAAATAAAACCGCTGATTTGGAAGTGCTGCCTTATTCGTTTTTCTACATTGAAGAAGCCTTTGGACTGGGTTTGTAGGCTTGCACTCATAGAAATATCTTGTGCTGCTGATTTTTTCTGATTTTCATCACATTAGAGTGTCTGCTGCTGACAGTTACCCAGCTCTTCCCAGTACCTCTGGTGCACTGGTTACTGTGGTAATAGTGACATGGGGTTAGTGTCAGTTGTGGCGTGACAAGCAACAATGCTAGCTGACACCAGGTCCGAGCGCTAGTAGTGGAAATTGCACAAAATTTTTTCTTATTTAAATAAACACTCATGACACCAACCCTATTTCACCATTTTATCAAAGAAATCAATACAATGATGGTCAAAAAAGGAAACCTGTATAAAATTTTTTTAAAAAAAACACACAACAGTGCTAAACTCCTGCATCCCCTGAAGATCATGACTGTGGCTGATTTTCTGGGGGTGCAGGGTCCCATCGCTCCCCACCATTATGTTATGCATCCTAGTGCCAACACCAAATACAACCGCCACCTATCATCCCCCACCACCTCCACCTATTACAATATATTTCCATTACCTCCACCTATCACTCCACCCACTTTCCCACCTGCACATATAATCCAATAACCTCCCCATCTCTCACCCTACGTGAAGCTTCTACAGAGTTGGGCATAAGCAGGAGGGTGGTGAAAAATTGAATTCTAGATTGTGTTGTAAATTTTGCAGGGACGAATCATGGCCAGGAGAAATCATCATAGCAATCTGGACAGCATGGAGAAGAAAAGAGAAAAATGTCCGTCATAGAAGATGTCTCCGGTGAGTCCCTGGAGGTAACTACACTGTAATCACTTAAACATCTGCAGAGCTTATGTACACTGGTGTCTACCACTATATGGTCACTGTATGGAGGTAATATACGTTGGGGCCCTGGACACTGGTCCCCTAACATATAGGGTCATTGTAGGAGGTAATATACCCCTTTTTGAACCTGTGAAAATTTGGTGTTACCACTATATGGTTACTGTATGGGGGGTAATTTTAGTGTTGAGCGATTTTTATCGACAAAGTTAAATCGGCAATTTTTTATGGTATCGAATTTCCAGTTGCGATAATTTAAAGGTTAAAATTGTGCATATCTTTAAGATCGCGCCTTTTGGCGTTTCCCTGAAATTTTGGGGGCCAGCAAATGAGATTAAGAATGAGCGGGGTGAGATGTGTGTGCGCGTCTGACTGGGATGGTATGGTTGCGATTGGCTGGAAAAAAACATGACCTCGTTTTAATAGAACAGCGTTACCTGTTTTCAGCTTAAAAGTCTCTCAGGTCTATAGGGCTGGCTGCGCTTCCCTGTGGCCAAACACCCTCAGCGAAATTGTCTATTTCTGCACGAGAAACTCTATTTTTAGTGTGATCCTTCCAATTTGTTAGATTGAGATTTAACTTTTTTATGTAGTTAGCTAGAAAATTTTTTAAAGGATCTCCCGCTGTAACTTCCGGGGGGGGGGCGCGGGGGGGGGGGCCCCCGCGGGCGAACACAGACAAGTTTTATCTATAAAGAACACTGGATAAAGTTCCCCAAGATTAGTGTAACATTGTAGTGGAATATCTTTTTATTAACAGTTTGTATAAAATATTTCGGGATATTGGGCAGCTGAATTATTTTGGGATAAAATTTTTCTAGAACTGAGGTCTTTTGTTGTGCAAAAACCCCACTTTTTTTCAGTATACATTTCGATGGTGTTAATTTTCCCCCATTACACCTTGACTGTTGATATTTTTCCACCTTGCATTTAAAATTTACAACCAGCAATCTTGTAGTCAGACGGTTTGTTTGTTGCCAAAAATACCGTGTATCGTAGAAAAATCACAGTTACGTGTTTTTTGATTTTTGCGCACCCAGCATGTTCATTGACGCAGATCTACGTAAATTTAAAACAGCAATTCTATATTCACCACGGGGTAAATTTGAAAGGTGCAAAAAATACCGTTTTATTATATCAAAAAAAAACGTTACGGTTTTTGATTTTGTGCACCCAGCACTGTTCTTTGACGCAACTTAGTAAATCTTAAACAGCATTTTATATTCCCCACAGGTAAATTGAAAGGTGAAAAAAAAATATTTTATTATATCAAAAACAAAACCCGTTACGTGTTTTTTGACTTTTGCGACCCGCACTGTTATTGATGCAGCTCTAGAAATTTTTAAAACGGAAAATTTATATTCACAAGGTAAATTAAAAAAGGTGCAAAAAATACTTTTATTATATAAAAAACATAAAAGTTAATGTTTTTTGACTTTTGCGCCCCCAGCACTGTTCTTGACGAGCATTAGAAATCTTAAAACGAAATTTTCTATATTCCCCAGGTGAATTGAAAGGTAAAAAAAATACGTTTATTATCCCAAAAAACATAAAGATACGTTTTTTTTGGACTTTTCCCAGCCCAGATTTGTTGATAGCACCTTGCAGTTAAATTTAAATTCAGCAATTTTGTTTGGATTAGGGGGTTTGAGAATGCTGTGATTTGCCGTCTTTTTTAAGAGATTTTCCCAAAACTATTCATCCCTTCTCAAATTTTTTATTTCTGAACATGGAGCGAAAATGAGGTGGTAAGCGAGCAAAGGGGGGGTAGCACAGGGAGGTAGAGGTACGAGGAAGGTGCTCCTTCCAGGTGGCGACAAAAGCATGCCCGCGGAACGTCGTTGCAGGGGTCAGGCCTGTCATCGTGGGCAGGGCCGTGAATCTAAGTAACGGAACGTCCCCAAACTGTCTTCAGTGGGTTTAAAGAAACCCGCATCTAGCAGTCTTACCTCCGTCCCCGCAGTCACGGCCCCCAAATGTCGCATCGCATCTCGCATCCGTCCAAATTGAAACAGCCAAATGTCAACTCGTTTACCCCCCATGTGGATATCCATTGTTGAAGACCCCTTTATGACAAAATGCGGTTGGGGGGCGAAGGTAGTTAAAAAAATAAGAGGATGATTTAGTCTGCTTGGCCAGTTTCTGATGCCCTCAAAGGGGGTGAAGGAAGCCGGTCAATCGGCAAAAATCCCGGGCGGCGGCAAGCCTTGCAGTGCCCCCTTTTTGTAGCCCGCAGCTTTTGGAGCAGAAATTTAGGAGACGAAATCATGTGTTGATGTGATGATGATGACGACATTTGGGGTCATTTGGGCTTTTTTCCCCAGAATTTGCTTGCGAGCACTTATCAGGGCGAGGGGAAGACGATGGGGTGTGTCAATCGGGTCCCCCCCAAAAAGGGAGAGGGGCGGCGCGAAGTCCCCTGATTGATTCCCCCGCCCCCGGGCAGGCAAACCCGTCCCCGTTTTCGCCGTCAAAAAGGTCCAGGACCCCTCAAGCCTGGGCCTTCTTTGAGCAAGCCCCCTTTATTCCCCCAGCGCCTTGATTCTATGCCGCCTTTGCCGTAAAGATAAGTGAGGCAAGAAAACCCTTAAATGGTTAACCCCACCAGCATTCTAGTCACATGCAGCGAATGCCCGAGTTAAAGGAGGGAAACTTGGCCAAAAAAGGCCCCGACCGACGCCGGGCCCCCAACCCTGTCCAAAACCTCTGTCTCCGCTTCTCCCCCTCCGCCACCCCCAAGCGTTCCTCAGCGCCCTGTTCTCGAGTCTGATCGGGATCAGCCCCCGCTTCGCTCACCGTGCCCGAGTACCACCCGCCCCCAGAGACCATCTTACCTTTTCCCTTCCCCCAGTTTGACGACCTGCCCCCGTACAGTGGCCAGTCTGCAGCCACCCCTTTGCTTCCCGGTTTGGGAGCAGAAGAAAACTTTAACCCAACCCCTCCAAAGCAAAAACCCGAATGTCGGCATTGCCAGGCTTTTGGCCCTTTGGAAAAAGTGCCCTTTTCCCTTGGGGGACACAGATGGGTTCCGCCAGTATGGCCCCCGTTTCCCCCAATACCAGATGCCGAGCCGAATTTCTTTTCCGAAAACCGTCCCTGCCCCGGCAGCACGTGTCATCTAAAAATTTTAAACAGTTGTCTGCATCTGTGTCCGGGGAAAATCCACTCACCACGACACATGGATAGTAAGCCGGCCAAGGCCCCTATATCTCTGGAAGTCACTGGGTGGCTGGGGGATGTCTTGGGGGGGGACTGGGCTTCAGGCTGGCGCACGCTCTTCAAAACCCCGGGGGTGGTGCAGGGCTCTTTCCCCCCGGTCCTTGGTGGCTCAGTGCCCAGAGCACCAGGCCCTGTTTAAATTAATCTGCCTTTGGGGACCGTCCACACATAGGCAGGAGCTGTGGACGGCTCTAAGAACGAGACCCCAGCGTGGTGGGGGACAAAAAA
>JAODAL010025926.1:0-57700 GCA_025379985.1 Phyllomedusa bahiana | reverse complement strand
AGATTATCCGCCGATGACCATTAAAAGTCTATGGGAGAGAACAAACACCTTCATTCTTACACCCAAACAGGGCTGGTGAAGTGGGATTTAAACACCACTACAGTAAACCTGGATACGTGTGCTACATTTTAGGGAACACACTTAGGTTTTATAAGTCACAGAAAATTAGTCACCCAGAACCATCCCCACTATCCCATGTCTCTGGTACCCCAGCTGACCCTTAAACTGCCCATGACCACAAATTATAAGGGCAGTATTATTTGAACCATCAGTTTACTGAAACTGACATGACTATCCCTGTCCATGGAACTAGCATGGACCCTAAAACCTGGTACTGATCCCACAGATTGACAAGACTCCTCTTTTTCCCTCCTCTTTTTAAGCTCCTTTTTAGCTTAGAACCTGACACATTGGGTACTATATACTGTCTGGGACCGCCACGTCCCCCATGACATCTAAATCCTGTCTGACACCACAGATTAATTATTGCCGGTAAAAGGCATCGTCTTTGAATCCTATTTTTTAGTTGATCCTGGTACATTGCACTATACCTGTCCTGGGCCACAGGCTGTGCCCCAAACCTGCATGACCCCCACATTTTATAAAAAGTTGCCGGAGAAAAAGGAGTCTTTCAACCAATCATTTTAGTTGAACTGAACATTGACTATACATGTCTGTTACCACACGCATGAGCCCACAAACCTGCTTGACCCCCAGATTTTAAAAACGTTCCGGATATAATAACGGCCAGTCCTTTCAACCACATTTTTAGTTGAAAATACTGGACTATGACTATTCTCCTGTCCTGGGAACACAGCCATCGAGCCCAAACTTGCATGGCCCCCTTATTTAAAAACTGCCGGATAAATAGGAGTTTTTCAACCATCACTTTAGGTGAACTGGAAATATAATAAAGTTTTTTGGACTTTAATTGTACTGGGCCACAGCAATGCACCCCTTAAACCTGTCTGACCCAATGATTAAAAGAGCCTGAAAAAGGAGTCTTTTTGAATCCACCCACTTTTGTTGAACTGGACAATTGACTATTACCTGTCATTGGACCGCAGTTCTATGGACCCCCAAACCTGACCTTGACAACATAGATAAATAAAAACGCCGGAAAAGGAAGTCTTTCCAACCACCATTTTTAGTTGAACTGGACATTGTCACTTTATCTGTACTGAGGTTACCTACATCTATTCAAGTTTTCATGTTCCTCCCTTGTACAAATTAAGAGGAAATATTTGTATCAGACTATTTTGTACTGCACATCAGTTTTTTAGTGCAGTCTAGTTTAATTTCTAGGAAAACACATTTTAAATAGGATGAATCCCCACCACGTCTTTGTTTCTCTTGTTTTTCTAATTGTATGCTTTAATTGGGTTGTCCCACTAAAGGGATTGCTAGCTTATGTTTTTAAGATCTTGCAAAAACCAAGTCAAGTTTGACTATATGTGTCCTTTAACTAGTGTCCTAAACTCTTTCCCTGTTTCTGACAGCCCATCTAACCTTGATCCACTGTTACACCCTTTGTGTCTGTTTGAAACAACATTTTTTACATAGGACCTGTAGTATTGCTGCATGTCACAAGAAATATTACCCAAATATTTCCGGGTGGGACCTGATGTTTCAGGGAAGTGTCCAACGATTCTTTACAGATAAACTAAATCCACAATGGCTCATGCTGACAAGGGCATTGTCCTGCCTACCGTACCATTTTCTGGTGGCTTCTTCAAAATACTGGCAAAGGTTGGTGCTTGCAGAGCTCTTTCACCTGCCTCCACTCTACCGGCTGGTCTCAACATCACCCACGTGTCGCACCGCCTGCTTGTAAGGCCATGTGTCACTTCGTACTGCGTAATCGGCATTGCTGCCGCTGCTGCCCACAAATTTACTGGGAGCATGTGGGACGGGTGGAATTCCAGCATGTTGCCACCGTCAAACAATGAGACGGTTGACGGAGAGGCCGAGACTGAAGTGACGAATCTCAGACCCTCGAGCCTTCCTCCTGCAAGCAGTCCAGACCACCGGGTAGCGCTTTAGAAAACTTTCTGGATGAAAAGGTCAATGACCATGTGCCAGGATAGGGATGTGCTCGAAGGCCTACGATCTTAGGGCGGAAAGCAGATTTCGGACCACAGTTATCACGACCACAACACCTTGCCTGGCACAAGGTTCTTGTCACCCCAGCCAGCGCACTCGGTCTACGTTGTGGGTGAGCCGACACAGCTCCATGACCTGTGTGTGGACTGTCTCAAACACTACAGATTAATTTCAACACGGCCCTTCGGTTCTATCTCGGGCTCCCCGGTGATGACACACAGAGGGACACTTGGGACGAAACGAACCCTCGCACTCATCCCTGCGGTTTTGCCAACCATGAGGCGTGCGCCAGCCCTGGAGAGCCACCCGTCACACCATAGTGACATCCACCCAGTTCACCCACCCGTGAGTTGTCAAAGAGATTGTGGACCTCTTAGCCGTGCTTCACTAGTCCATGCTGTAGGTGGTCAGTTGGACTTTTCCAGGACACAGCCCAGATGCAGACAAACGTGCTTGAAATTTTAGGATGACTAACGTGGGATGGCCAGGGCCGGGAACGGCTTTTTGGCACAAGAATTGGCTTCTCGGCATCTTGTATTGGGGGCAGGCAAATGCCATGACGTGGCAAAAACCCATCTGTGTCCACCAGACAGAAAGGCAACCCATTTCCAGGCCAGAAAAGCCTGGCAAAATGCCGACATTCAGGCCTTTTGGCCTCTTGGGATGGTTTTGGGTTAAAGTGTTTATTCTGACTCCCAAAACCTGGAAGACAGCTCAAAGGACCTAGGCTGCTGACATCCGGCCGCTCATGTACGCATTGAAGGTCGTCAAATAAAATGTGGAAGGAGAATGGGTATAGGATGGGTCTTGGTGGTGCTGGTGGTACTGACCGGGCGACGGTGGAGGCTGAAGTGCGAGGCTGATCACCTGATTCATGGACTCTGAGAGCATGGGCAGGTGAGGAACGCTTAGTGCTAGCGGAGAGGAGGCAAGAGACAGAGGGGCATGCCTGTGTCGTGGGTGGAAGACAAGGCATCGGTCTGGCCTTTATTGGCCAAAGTGTTGCCTCCATTTCAACTCAATTGCATTCGCTGTATGTGACTAGACATGTGGTGGTGATTAAACAAACCTAAGATTATTGCCTCTACTGATGCGTTTATCGGCAAAGGCAGACATTTGGACTTCACATGGCACGTGAATCAGAGGCTTGTCGAAAAAGGACCACCTGGCTTGGAGGTCCTGGACAATTTTCGACAGCCAATAAATAAAGCGCCAGGAGCGGTCAGGTTTCCATGAACGTGGCTGGTCCGGAATCAATCTCAGCCGACTTCCTGCGGAACCTCCCCTCTCCCGTTTTTTGAGGCCGGGACCAATACTACACTACCACAATCGGTTCATTCCTCATCGTTCTGTGATTGAGCGGCTCGCAAGCAAATTCTGCACTCTGAAAAAGACCACGTGGGATCCGACTATGTCCGTAAATAATCATCATCAACTCACAGTTGAGCCTTGGTCGTCCATGACATTATTTCATCACAGGAGCGTGTGGGCCAGCTACAACGCAAAGAGGCATGCAGGCATGTTGCCGCCGCACGGGAATTTTTGCCGACATTGACCGGCTTCCTTTCACCTCCTATCCATGAGCATTCACGTAAGTAACCTGGCGTCCAAAGCAGACAAAAACATCCTCTTTGGCCTCTTGATCCTTTTATCATGCCTTCTGAACACCAACAGCATTTTGTCATCAAAGAGGTCTTCAGAAAATGGATATATACCACAGTGGTGGATACCCCACGTATTGCATTTGGCTGCCTTCGCTTAATGTTGGACGATGCTGACGCATGCTGTTGACGACATTTGTGGCCCCCCTCGTTGACTGGGAGGACGAGGAAGGGTAGACCTGCTGGTTGCAGGTTGCATTACAACCATCTGAAGAAACAAGAATTGGCGACGCTGTTCGTTTACTGAGATTCAAGGGCCCTGACCCCAGGCGATGACAGGCCTGACGGTTACTGCAACCGACGATCCGCTGGCTTGCGTGTTGTCGCCCAGCACTGGAAGGTGCACATTCTCTCGTACTTCTAATCCTAACCCTCTCTGCTCCGACCCTTACCACCTGAATTCGCTCCATGTTCAGAAAGATAAAAAATTATAAGAAGGTATTGAAGGAGGTTTTTGAAAGTATATTGTTAGAAAAGACGGCATATACCACAGCTTATTCTTAAATCCCTCTAATTTCCCTATTGCCCAAAATAGGTTTAGAAAACTGAAGGTTTCTTGCGGAAATACCTGTGAAATGCGGGTACGGTGGCAGTTCACCTTGTTTGTCTTTAATCATCAGTGTTTCTGCCTTCAGTGTTCCACCAGGGAATTTACAACCCTGCC
This sequence comes from Phyllomedusa bahiana, assembly GCA_025379985.1. Taxonomy (NCBI): domain Eukaryota; kingdom Metazoa; phylum Chordata; class Amphibia; order Anura; family Hylidae; genus Phyllomedusa; species Phyllomedusa bahiana. Next base: position 53,272 of record JAODAL010025926.1, on the reverse strand, counting down.
CCTGTTAGGGTCTAGGAATTGTGATTAGTTTTCCAAACAAATATCATACTCAAACACGTGCGGCTATCCTGACCAAACTGATCGGGTTTCTCAGAGCGCAATAAAAATATCCCGAAATCTACAAGGCTGTCGACATTGCGTTTCTTGCAGGCCAATGACAAAACGCCCGAGATCAGTTGCTTGATAAATTGTTTCTTTAAGAATTGTTGTACAAGACGTTGGCTCATATGAAGTAAACAACCAGGACCGCACCACGATGCCATTCTGCATATTTAAATGTTATACAGGATAAGAACAAGGTGGGTTTTTGCAACCATATGAAATATCTACCAAATCAGTATCTACAACATTTCTGTATTCAAATTTAAGTTACGAGGTGGCTCTCCACTTGCAACAAATCTGGGAATACACCAAAGTAAAAAAAAACACCCTATTTGAAATGTTACGGGATAATGAAAACTAGAGTGTACCGGCTTTCGTGCTCCTATGTATTTACACATGCGCGATTGACTTGTAGAAAGATTACTGTATAACTAAATTGTAAGTACATAGTGGGTCTTTCACCACAAAATCTGAGCCTGCCGCCCAAAAGTTTAAAACCACGTAATATAAAATTTGTTGTTACACGCCTCATGAATAGCGTTGTTTTTGCTACATATGAAATACACATCCATTTACTAGCAAATTTCTGTATTGGTGCAATAGATGTACAGGCATTGGTCAGACTTCAACGCAATATCAGGAATGCGCCAAAGTGAAACAAAACATAATTACCAATTGTGTAAGGTTAATAAAACTTGGTTTTCTGACCCATGAATAATTACACACCTGACATCGGTGAATAGCATATGCTTCTGTTTCTAATATTGTAAGTTACCAATATGCGGTCCCTTGGAACAATAAATGAGCCTGCGCCAAATTGCAAAAACATGTAAAATTAATTTGTGTACATAGTTTTAAATAAATCAGGTGGTGTTATACCATGCACTATGTATTACCAAAATCAACATTCACCTAGCAAACTTTTCACTGGCTATAGGTATTTTCAGTATACAGATGGGTATTTTTACTAAAAATTGGCCTTGCGCCAAAAGTGAACACAATACTAATTTAAATTGTGTCTTAGGATAATAAAACGTGGTTTATGCTTATGCACATATAACATACACCTGCGGTGTCTATAAAAATTCTGTATCCTTTTGTAAGCTGACCAAACGTGCGACGTCTCTTCAACAAATATCTAAGCTGAGCAAAGTTGCAAAAACTCGTAATTAAATTTGAGACCCTTCGCCCTTTGTGCCCTGTACCGATTAATAATTGGTTGTGTTTGCAAATTTGAAACTAACAACGACCAACTTACTAGCAAATCTTCCCTGTATCGGTAATATAAGTACCAAGATGGCGTCTTTACAAAAAAAATGGCCTGCGCCCAAAGTGAACAAATACCTAATATAAAATTGTGTCACGGATATAAAACGTCCGGTTTTTGCAATCTATAAATTACCACCTTCGAAGTGCTAGATATGTTCTGTATCCTTTTGTACAGTACAAACTGGGGTCTTGAAACTAAAAAGCCGAGCTGCGCCAAATTGAACAAAAACACAATAATTAAATTGTCGTACTGATTATAAATAGGTGGTTTTTGCACCTATGAAATACAATCACCAATTTTATTAGCAACATTTCTGGTATGGTCTATTTCAGTACATGAGGGTCTTTTAACAAAAATGGCTGCGCCAAAAAGTTTGAACAAAACCTATTTTAAATTGTGTCCCCCAGATCAATAATTAAAACGTGGTCCTTTTTATGCACCTATAAATACCACCTGCCGGTTGTACTATAAAAATTATGTAAATCCTATTGTAAGCTACAAAGTGGGTCTTTTAAAAAAATGGCTGCGCCCAAAGTGAAAAAATACATAAATTTAATCGTGTACAGCATAATTAAACAGGTGAGTTTTGATACTATATCACAATACACCTGCAGTTACTAAAAACAAGATCTGTATCCTATTATAAGTAACAGAGCCTACACAAAATACAAGAGTATATTTCACCAAAAACTGTCCAAAAAACTGTTAATTAGAAATGCCATTTCAATGCAGGGTCAAAACAGTCTGGGACCCTGAAACAAATCCACTCTCCTTTCAAAAGCTTTGCCAGCCTGTACTTTCTGTGTTGCCACGCACCCCTCCTACCCAACGAGGCCCTGTACAGCGCTAGATGCTTCTTTAAACTAATCAGCCCTAACCTAACTAAAAACCTTTTAAATTCTTCTTACTATACCTATGTTCTTACTGTTCACAGCTATATATGCATAGTTGTCTGTACATCCGTGCAACAAAAAAGAACTGTGTCGTGAGGCATTTGTAGCAGAGAAGGGACCTAGCACACGTCCTGCTCTTATGAGACACAGACACACATCGATGCCTCGAACAGGCAACAAAGGGGCCTGTTCTATGTAAAACAAGGTCATGTGTGATTTTTCCAGCACCAATCACAAACCATTATTTACATCCTAGTCAATGGCCGCTAGCAACACCCCAGCTCACCCTGGTCTATCTCTCATAACAACATGAATTTGTCCTGGCGCCACAAATTGACGGAAGTGACGGAAAATGTTGCAGTTATTAATAGTATTTATTGCACAGATTTTTCACCTCAATCCTATCGCGTACGATCGGAAAATTAGATCAACTCAAAAACACGCTTTGCACGTTTTCAACTTTGTCGATTATAATCGCTCAACACTACCTACGGACCATTATGTTCAATGCCACAATAAAAAAAAATTTCCATTCTTATCAGTGAAACCTTATATCCTGTAATCATTCCAAAATTAGAAGTTTTGCATTACCCACCTCCTTACATTTGTCACCTTATTCTGTTATCTCATTTATATAGGCACTGGCGGAGACATTGATTGAGTCTAAACTGCCATCCCAAATGCTGTTCACCAACAAATATTGGAAGGTGATGAGACACAGTGAGAGGCAGAGTAACAATAAGATCCAGTGACTCACAAGTCGGTGATGTCTTCTCTGATTGTAGCTGTTGGCTTTCACCATTTTCTCCATCCAGTCCAGGCCATCATGATGTCTTTTGCTGACAACAGCAGAATTTGACATCTTTGTCCTCTCACTTCTGCAGACTATCCCCAGCCTCGATATCACCCATAATTTACAACTGATGCTAGCAAACTGTTGCTACCTTTAATACACTGGTGACTGCTGACCTACTGTATGTACCCCATAACTGTACCTAGTGTTGACCAATTCCCCCCAAATACTATGCTATCATAATAATATTGGTTGAGATGGCAAATATGGAAGCATTTTGTAGTCAACCAAATTAATTTAGACCTCACACCAGACTTCTAAATAATTTAGACATAGACAACTAAATAATTGAGACCTAGACATCTAAATAACCTATTTTGGGGTTTGTTTTGGTGTCTGATTAAGATATGAGATCAGACCTGGGAATAAGGATGGTAAGTATACAGGTAAGTATCTATTAACTTGAAATAAGCCATCCTCTTCCCATAAATCAAATTAAGAACTGCTAAGCTGGCATTCATCACACCCTTCTATTGATTAATAGCTGCCCGATTTTACATGTTATTTAACTGCAATACTGCCTTTAATATAACTTTACATAACTGATTCTGCAATAGCTGACTAGCATTCAACTTGAAATCATAAACTATTTGTATTTCTATAGTCATTCCAAAACTACAACCTGTACCGAGTGCCTTTTGGCCTGTGTTAGCATTAACAATGAGTCCCTATACTAAAAAAATGATGGTCTGTCAGTTGAACTAGGGGCATACAGACTTTATCAAACTGTTAGGACTAGGCTTACTGCAACCAAACATGGCCTCAATAGAAAAATGGAAATCTAATATTGCGCAACCTATTGTATGTTGGTGTTGACAGTTGGTGCCAGTACAGTACACACATTACAGGGGTCTCAAAAGCAGAGTATATATATGGAGGGATGGACCCTGTCAGACTCTTAACAAGGTAAATAATTTCAAAATCTCAATGGTTTTCCGACACTTTGCGAAAAAATATTCGGGAGATACTAGTGCTTTTTCTTTTCTTGGTATCAAAAGAGTTGCAAGCACGGCCACCGTGGGGAGCGAGTAGAATCTCACTAAAAATGCTCCTCAGCAGAGAATCTGAGTGGATTTTTTTTTTTTTAAACTTCAGGGTTGCTAAAGGACTTAATATTAAACAGGATATTTCATATCATTACTAAATTTTATGATGATGACAAATTTGTAATTTCTCACCTGATGTTACGATTGAGTAGAATCATGTGACTTCTTCCAATACTATAACTAGAGATGGGCGAATCGATTTACTAAAGAAGTGGAATTCGTTTAGAAATTTCATGGCGAAAACTTCGGTTCGGAAACGAAGTCGAACTTTTTTGGTCGGTTGGTAATTCGGCACTGTGATCGAAGTGTGCTTTGATTGATAAAATGCTGCGAGCTACATGGCGCTACATGGGGAAAGACACTATGGAGGAGGAAGAAGGGCATACGCCTGCATGACATGTGCAGAGGTTGAAGCCTATCAGAGACGGCGGGGATTCTTGAGTAACCGCAACTATATAAGGTCGGGCGCGGACGCCGGCCGGGCAGATCACACTCTACTCCAACTAGTTGCTAATTCAGGGTAAGGTGCTGCCGCAGGCTGATAGCTGCTTACTGAAGAATTGATTTTATTATAGCGATTTCTGTGGGGCTGTCTCAGCTTGTCTCACGAGGACTGTCTCTTAATGTTCTATTTCTAATTTTTTTGGGGGTATCTGGATCTGATATACAGGAGTTGCGTCCACTGCAGCTGCATATACATTCAATATCCAAGTGGGATCTAAGCCAGTTCCTGTTGCTATTTCATATATAAAGAAACAGCGTTTTTACAAATACAAATAACCACTTCATTTTTGGCACCCGGCTGCCTCCAATATCTATTGCGCAATTTACATCAGGGGTTAATTAAAGCGTTGTTTTGCTGGTGTGCTGACCCCAAGACACCGTCTTTTTTCTTTTTCATACGCCAAAATATTAAATTTTTCCCTGTTAGCCTATATTCACAAGCCAAAGGTTAATTACAACTGTATCTCTTGTTGGCTGTGACGTAGAAAACAGTAATTGTAACACGCTACAAATTATACTAGTTTGTGCGGCTCAATTCTTTGGCGACAATTTACATCCAGGGGTTAATTAAGCAGTCTGTTTTGCTGAGTGTGCTGCTGACAAATATAAACCATACTTTTTCAACGCCAATATATAAAATTTTTCCTGTAGCCTAATTTCACAAGGCAAAGGTTAATTACAACTGTATCTCCTTGTTGTGTGGCGTATGAAAACAGGCAATTGTAACACCGCTACAAAGCTACTAGTTATGCGGCTCATTTCTTTGGCGCAATTTAAATCCAGGGGTTAATTAAGAGTTGTTTTGCTGGTGTGCTGACAAAAATAAACCGTCTTTTTCAACGCCAATATTTTTTTTTTTTTTGGTTAGCCTAATTTCAAAAGGAAAGGTTTATATTAGCATTTTTATCTCTTGTTGTGTGGCGCCCTTAGTAGTAAAATAATCACATTTGTAACACACTACAAACGATACTAGTTTTGGGTGGCTCCAATTCTGATTTGCGCAATTTACATCCAGGGGTTAATAAGCGTTGTTTTGCTGCGTGTGGCAATTAATTAATCCGTTCTTTTCAACAGCCCAAATAATTATTTTTTTTTGTGGATAGCCTAATTCCAACAAAGCAAAGGTTAATTACAATTTTTATCTCTTGTTGGTGATAGGGCGTAGAAAATACGCCCATGGTATCACGCTACCAAAGCTTCTAAGTTGTGGATGGCTCTCCTTGCTATTGCGCAATTACACCAGGGGTTAATTAAGCGTTGTTTTGCTGCGCTGTGGACAAAAATAAACCGTCTTTTTCTACGCCACAATATATATTTTTTTTTCTGGTTGCCTAATTCACAACGCATAAGGTTAATTTACAATTTTATCTCTTGTTGTGTGGCGTAGAAAATACACCATTGTAAACCTCGCTACGCAAAGCTACTAGTTTGTGGTGAGCTCAATTCTATTGCGCAATTTACATCCAGGGGTTATATTATAAAGCGTATGTTTTGCTGCTGTGATGACAAAAATTAAAACGTTTCTTTTTCAACGACCACAAAATATATTTATTTTTTTTTGCCTAGGCCTACCACTTTCACTCACATATAGCCCCCCCAAGGAGTTTATTTACAATTTTATCCTCTGTTGTGTGGCCGTACGATATAATACCCATTGTAACACGGCTACAAAGATACTAGTTTGTGGTGGCTCAATTCTCATTGCGCATTTTACATCCAGGGGTTAATTAAGCGTTGTTTGCTGCGTCTGTGCTGATCAAATATATAAATCAGTTCTTTTTCATACGACCCATACCTATATATTTTTTTTTGGTAAGCCTAATTCACAAAGAAATAAAGGTAATTTACAATTTTATCTCTTGTTGTAGTGGCGTAGAAAAATACACCATTGTAACTCGCTACAAACGCAGCTATAGTTTGTCAAGGTGGCTCAATTCTATTGCGCAATTTACTTCGGCGGGTTAATTAAGCGTTGTTTTGCATGCGTGTTGACAAAAAATAAACCATCTTTTTCACAACGCCAAATATTTATATTTTTTTTTTGGTAGCCTAATTCACAAAGCAAAGGGTTAATTAACAATTTCTATCTCTTGTTTTAGTGATGGCGTAGAAAATTGCCATTGTAACACGATACAAAGCTACTAGTTTGTGGTGGCACATTGTCTAGATTGCGCAATTTACATCCAGGGCGTTTTTTATGCGTTGTTTTGATGGTCGCTGTGACTGGACCAAAAAACTAATAAAACAGTCTTGTTTCAACGCACAAATAAATATACTGTCTTTTTGGCTAGCAATAATTCACTAAGCATAAGGTTTATTTACAATTTATTCATCTCTTGTTGTGTGGGCGTAGTAGAAAATACAACTTTGTATGACACGCTACAAAGCTACTTGTTTGTGCGGTGGCCTAAATTATATTGCGCTATTTAAATCACAGGGGTTAATTAAGCGTTGTGTTGCTGTGTGCGACAAAATAAGAACGTCTTTTTCAACCAACCCGAAAATATATAACATTTTTCTATGTAAGCATATTTTCAATTGCGCTAAGGTTTATCTAAGCATGTTTGTGCTTTTACATTTACGCTTATAACACACACAGTGCTTGTAAAACGACACATAAATTAAATTTTTCCTGGCACCATTTTGTTGCACGAGCGCCCAATTTATATCCATGGGCTTACCAAGCTCTGTTACTGGGTTCATTTGGAGTCAAAAACAGGGTGTATATTTATCTTATACAGATAGCTTCATCTAACCAGTGTTGTACATTGTAGAACAAATCAGGGTATGTTCTGGACAGGAGGGTGGCAGGGGGCTCGCTGCAACTGAGAATTGGCCCCAAGGTGGCAACAAGACATTTCTGAAACGGGCACCAGGTTTGCAGCACTGCAGGGGTCGTTCGCAGCAGGGGTCACTCCGGTGAGGCCACAACACAAAATGCCGCTGTCATTCTTGCGGCCGTGTTGTTGTTCAGCAAACCCAAGGGTTCTTGACTTGGTATGACTAGGTCATCACTCTTATACCAGATTGTTTCCTCTGGACAACCCAAGGAAAGAGTCGGTGGGATCCTCAGACAAAACTACTCTAGTTGGCATGGCACCGGGAGCGGCCACACTAAGCCCCGCCGTCAGAGGAACCTCACCTGTCCTCAAAAGCCACCGCTCTGTCAATATTTCCTGTTCCCTATCAGCAAGGGATTTACTATGTCGGCTCTGCACTGGGTGCTCACTGCGACCACTCTATAGCGACAGGCATGAACACCAATTTGAGGAGGGCAGTCAGCAGCTACTTGCGCAGCGAAGAATGGGGGCAAATATCCCAGCTTCTTGCTGTAGGCAGCTAAGTATAGTTGTGCGAGAGTGGCTTGGTGTAGGTATGTGTGAAGAGGTCTGGCCTGGCTTACCAAGACCGGTGATCGCCCGAGGAAAGTCAGTGCCGATGGAACACAATATAGATGATGCTGTCACGCCGACCCGCCACTTACGGGAGCAGGGTGGAGATGGGTCACTTCATCTTCGTCTCGGAGAAGAGGCCGGAGGTCAGCTTTGCGCGATCAGGGCAGAGGCGCCAGCAAAGCAACCCCCCAGTGGGTGTTGTGGCCGTGAGTCTGCAAGGGTACCCCTGCAGCAGTCTGAGGTCGGGAGCAAAGGACGGCACACGGGGCTAGATACACCCGCTTCCGCGGGTCCATGGACAGTAGCGGCACAGGGGCACAGCGATACCTACGGCTTGCGGCGGCACAGTAGTCAATCCCGGCTGACGTTGGCCTCCTCCAAGTGCGGTGCCGTTGGGCCCGGTAAAATCAGCTATCGGCGGTGTCGGCAGTTCACTTTGCTAAGTACAGGAGGAGACGAATAGGGGTATATGTAGAATCTCGTGGGCAGAAAGTGAAGCCGTGGCGGGACCAGCTAAACGTTGGCACAAAACGGCCCTGCGTCAACACATGCAGCGTCACCATCCGGTTGGCCTGGGGGAGGAGATGATACGTTGGCTGGCTACTAGATTTTGGTGGTCCATCTGACGCTGCCAGCCTAGCAGCAGGGCCAGTGGCACGCATGCCATTTCAGCAGTAAAGGCTACACCACCTCTGCAGACACTGGCAGACTGTTTCTCTTTGACATCCTCTCCCGGTCCAGATGCTCCTGCTCCCTCGTACTCACATCGGCGCAAGCTGTCGTTTCAGAGGGCGATTGTAAAGAGACTCACCAGTATGCCGTTTCCAACCATCCTAAGGTGCAGCAGCTGTCCCGTGCTCCTGTCAAGTTGTTGGTACTGCAGTCCTCCCTTTTCCAAATGGTGGACTCTGCACCATTCAGAAAAAATAATGGCTTGTGACGAGCCGAGATGGAGAGTTACAAGCCGTTTATTTCTTTTCAAAAAGGCTACTAAGTACCAGCCCACTTCATAATTATGTAAGAAACCATGAAAGTGGGTCAGTCCTTGAGCTATCGGTTTTGTTACCAAGGTACACGGCAGCTGCGGAACGTCGTCTGGTGCGGTTAACTACAGGTCTGGGCCAGTACATGTCCTTTACGGCCCACTGGTCGGTGAATGTGATTCTGCAGGGAACACCAACAACTTGGAACAGGAGCTAGAGCCCGCTTTCTCACATCCACGTTGTCAACTGCTGCTCCTGCGCCATGTCCGCCTCCTCCTCCTCCACCACAACACCATTCTCAGCCTCCACAAGTATGCTCATCATACCACATGGTAGGCACAGCGGTGTCACGCCAGTTTCTACACCTAAGCTTGCCTCCGGAGAATGAAGTCACACACGGGGCAGGAACTGATCACCGCGTCATGACAGCAAGATTCAGATGTGGTCGGCTTTCTCCGCGCCCCAACTGCAAATCGGAACTTGGTTGACGGACAATGGGGAGGAACATGGTTCCTGTACGAGCTGCACCCCGGTGGAGGGAATCGGTCCATGCGCCTCTGATGGCAGCACGTGTGCAATTCTGGTTGTAAAAAGGTTCCTCGAAGGGCCTCTTCCACCCGATCATCAGAAACATTCTGAAATGGCCGGAAACTGTGCATGCACTTTATCCATTCGTACAAAGCCAGGAACACCATCCATCGAGTTGCCATCGCCGGCAGAACGGCCTCCCCCATCCGCTCTGATATGCGATGTTTCCACCTCGCATGGTATTCCAGCACTGCACTTGTCTGCGACCGACTGTCATGACAGAAGAAGGCCCATTAGGATTTTTTTGATGATCCAGGCAGACAGACAGTACTCCCACTGTGTAACTTTGATGTCAGCCAGTGGCAGCTCATGCGTGACACCCTTGCCGTTTGTTGAAGGCCATATCGAGGAGGCCACGTTTATTTGTCAGTCGCCAGGACTAGGGATGAATAACTCGTCATTCCATGCTTCATGTCCTGGAACCAAGATGCTGAAAAATCTGTCTGAGGAAGGGGACTGGAGATGTGGCGAGCTACATCTCGTGGCCACATGAGTACGGTGGGGACCTGAAATGGAGGAGGAGGGAGGAGGAGGACATTGGGAAGAGAAGCATTGTCTGGTGAAATGATGTGGATTTTCTACCCAGGTGACATAGAGTAGGAGGAGCAGGAGCAGCTGGAGGAGGTGGATGGAGATTGAGGAAGACGGAGGCAGATGACTCCCAAGCACAGTGGCAAGTATACAGTGGAAATGGACGGCAGGGAGGACCCTCGAGTCAACTTGTGCAGGTTGTCCCGCAGCATGCTTACTTGCGACCTGGCTAGTGGGAAAGCCGAATAGCTAGATACGGCTGAGGGATACTTCTGGCTCTCCACCCTATTGGACCCTCGTACAGCGTCCAAAATGGGAGCCTTTTTTCCCAGCTAATTGGGAGAGGGAAGACACAACTCTATATGTAGGGAAATCCTACGTAATCAGGTGGGCCGCTGGCATATGTGCGGAATCGTCCCTCCTCTGACAGGTTGAACGGGGGGGGTTCATCAGCGCTCACGTACTACTGCAGCGGGCTGCTGGGGGAAGGTGGGTGGGAGGTGGGTGTCAGGAGCCGCATACCAGCTCCCTTCAGCTGTATACCTAATGTCATGGAGACACTTATTGAGCAGTTCCTTCACCCGCCTAGTGAGACCACCGAGAGCAGTCACAGCAGCAGCCAGAGCAGCAGGGACATGGAGCATTCCTGAAAACCAACAGGTTGTGGGCCTACTTGGAAGCCACTCTGCCACCCCAGTTAGAAGTACGCTGGACTAACTGGGAGCCAAAACTGGGATATGTGTGGGCCGCTAAATTGCCAGAGTTTGCAGTTGGACGTAGATTGTCCTGACCACCAGGCCAGTAGCCTAGTGTTGTTTTATGGCAATTCAAGAGCGGTGTTCAGCTGCGGCCGGGGGCCATCGTTACCACATGCGAGAACCCGGCTTGTCAACGGGAAATGTTGAAAGAAAACACCTGACTTTGTCACAAAGGCTATAGAATCAGCGCCGTGGAAGCCACTCCGGCCGAACTAGGATTTCACCCACAACCAATGGCCTTAGGGTCACAGTACTGGGCCCTTCAAACTACCTAGCCATCAGCCACCTATTCTGATGCCGCCACCCGCTGATGCACCAACACAATCTGCCTGTTAGTTTCTCCATCTAGCACTAACAACGTCATTTACCAGGGGACTGGTCATCATTGCCACACTACCTCAATCACTCTGTCACTGTGCCCACTATATAGTGGGCTCATTTTGTGCTGCCTGCTGTTGCTGTTGCCTCACCGGGACCATCCACACGGTCGTCATTGTGCCACTATGCGGCCTGGTACTGTTTTGTCCACTCTCAGAATGGTTCCAATGTGCCACATCTCTGACCTTCATGCTGTTGCTCCATACCCCTGCTCATCACATCCACTCTCGGTCATTGTGCCACCTGCACTGACCTCAATGCCTGCTGCCGCCGTGACCTCAGCTCTCAGTCTTGTGCCGCTCTTGTGGCTAATACTAATTTTGCCAACCTGCAGAAATGTTCATTGTGCACCTCTCTGAACCTCCATGCTTGTGCTGTGACTCCTGTCGTGCCCTCTCACACTGTTGTCATTGTTGCCAATGTCATGACATCATGCATTTGCCATGCCGTGGGCCAGATGACCACACCCCACCGTTGCCCTCCAAAACTCGTGGCCTACCTCTGTTTTTGCACCACCTCCAGAATTTGTAATTGTGCCACTCGTCTGACCTCATTGCTGCTGTTGTGGCTGCTGCATGTGCACTCCACACTGTGTCAATTGTGACCACTCATGTCTGAACAATATGCTGCTGCTTGTCTGATCCTGCCGTTGCCCTCCAGCACTGTGTCATTGTACAACTCTCTTGGCCACTACTCATCTATTTGCCAGCTACTCAATTTCGTCCCCATCTGCATGCACACTTGGCCTGACCTCATGCTGCTGGCCACCGTGACAGCCCTCACTGTGTCATTGTGCCAACTCGGCGGCCCTGACTGGTACTGTATTTGCCACTTCCCAGAACTCCGATCATCCAATGTGCCTACTGTACTCTGACCTACATGATGCTGTGCGGCTGCCGCCGGTAACCTACCACACTGCTGTCACTATATGTTGACACCTGAGCTCTAGTTGTTTTCTTTTCCTGCTTGTGCTGCCATCGACTTTATCAGGCTACGTTCCTGCTTCAGTGTTTTGGTCCAGTTTTGCCCCCCATTATGTGCCCCAGGGCATTTTATCACGTTGAAGCTGTTTCTAAGCGACGGCGGGCAGTCTGTGCGTGTCTTACTAATAAACAACCATTGTATGAAGACCAAACCAGCTCCCTCTGCATATTTAAGCATGGCCACATAGTCTCTACAGCACCCTGCAGGCTCTGGCAGCTGGAAATAGCTTTTTTTTAACCTTGATTCGTGACCGAGCAGTAATTCGACCGAAAACGATTTTTGTCGGAAAATATTCGGCGAAGTGATCCAACGAAACCGCAATTTTTGAGAAATTGCCCTCTCCTAACTATAAATAAAAGAGACCACTTCCGTGAGTCCAATCGGCTATCGATAAGGGACACATGCTCCATACGCACCAATAGCAGGCTTTTTTTGATGGGGGGGTTTACCGCAGTGGGAGCTTGTTGCATGTGGACTCCTAATCTCTTTTTGAGTATGCTGATCAAGATGTTTTAAATGGTGGAAATAAAGGAATTGTTTTACATGGATGTGTAGACAACCCCGTTACCTAAAGCCCCATTTAGACATCTAGGTATTTACACTCATACATCCAGTGTCAGTAAGAGTTAAGTGCACCTGTTTGAACTTGTTACCTGTATAAAAAAAAACACCAGTCCACACAATCAATCACACTCCAACCTCTCCACCATGGCCAAGACCAAAGACTGTCTGAAGGAGGAACACCCAGAGGGACCAAAATTATAGACATGCACAAGGGTTCGTGATGGGCTACCAGGGACAATTGGAAAAACAGAAGCAGCCTTGGTCAGAGGGGGAACTGCAACAATTGTAGCTCAGTTATTAGTAAATGGAATAAATGAAAGCACAAACATGTCTTTACTAAGGTTTATTGGATCTGGGCTCCATGCAGATGAGACCAAAATTAGAATTTTTTGTATTAACTCCACTCGATCGTGTTTGGGTGGGGACGGATGAAGATGTATTGGAGTACAACCCCAAGAACACTATCCAATACTGTTAAAGCCATGGCGGTGGAACATATCCATACTTTGGGGGCGGCGTGCTTTTTTTCTGTGCAGGGGACAGGGCGTCCCCTGCATCCATTATGAAGGAAGGATAGATGGGGCTATGTATCGTGAGATTTTGGCCTTCCCTCAGTAAGAGCATTGAAGATTGGTGATGTCTGGCTATTCCAGCAGTAGGACAATGACGTGAAAAGATCTGCAAAACACCTGTGGGGTCAATATAATCACCACACCCCTGGATATATTCCTTAGGGAGTGTAGATTCCAATATGGGGTCTTTTTAGGGGTGTTTAGTAGGGTGTCTGCAAACCTGAAATGACGTCTAAAGAAAATCATAATGAAAATAAGACCAGCAGTGGACCAAAGTCCAGTAGGGGCTTCTCCTATTCTGAGGTTTGTAGGTGAGTCACATAGCATGTTAAGTCCATATATCGGATCTCTCTAAAAACAGCAGAATCGGGGGAATCAATGATAAATTGCGTTTTCCTGGTAATATCTACCAGTACCAGTGAATAATGGATAAAAATGGAAAATCTTGAGAAAAAAGTGAAATTTTGAAATTTCAGCTCTACTTTGCTCTATATTCTGTGAAACCCCCAAAGGGTTAACAAACTTCCTGAATGCTGTTTTAAATAGTTGAAGGGTCTAACACACAGGTCCCACAACATCACATTCAAACTTGACTGGTCCCTAAAAAAAATCTGTGCTGCAAATTTTCTTGAAAATGTGAAACATTTCTAAGCCCCTACTGTTGTAAAAAATAAAATAAATAAAGACATTTAAAAATTATGCCAATGTACAGTAGACATATGATAAATATTAGTTGTAAACAATTTTGTGTGGAAAAATTGTCTTGGAGAAATTTTCGAACTTTGAAAATTGCAAATTTTTCCAAATTTTCAAAACATTTTGATATTTTTCACAAATAAACATAGATTTTATGGACAAAAATTTCTTACTAACATAAAGCACAATGTGTCACATGAAAAACATCTTTGAATCACATGGATAGGTAAAAATATTAAAAAGGTATTCCAACATAAATTGACATGTCAGATTTGAAAAACAGGGCTCTGTCTTTTGGTCCAAAAACTGGCTTTAATGTGAAGGGGTTAAACTTTCAACATTTAGGACGTAATTAAAAGACGTTTATACATTCTTTAACCCCTTCCTGACATGGGTCGTACTGCTACTTCTTAAGGGAAGTGCCTTTCCTCAAATGGACATACTGGTATGTCCTTCACATCATGCGAGCTCACAAGTGGGCTCCGCATGATCGCAACATGAGACTAGCGGTATATTATCGTTGACTTCATACCGCATCATCCGCAGCCGGTGCACTTTTGCCTCGGGTGATTAACCCCTTAGCTACTGCAATGTATTATCATTGCCGGAGTTAAGGGAAAGGCCGAAGCAGTGAGTTCTTTCTGTCAATTCACAGTGCAGCAGCGTGAATACCTGACAGCCCAGGATTATTGTAAGAAACACTTACTGGGTGTCTGTGATGTCACCAATGACCCGTAATGTGTTTTGGACTTTGCAGGGCATAATTAGTGACAGTCACCATGGAGACCAGTATACAGCAGCAATGCTGTGTACTGATCTCTATTGTATCAGTGATCTGAAGATCACTGATACAATTCCCCTATGGGGAAAAGTGAAAAAAAATGAAAAAGTAAAAAAAAAAGTAAAACACAAACACGAAGAATAAAATAAAAACATTTGAACCGAATTTTTCCACTTTACATACGCCAATCAGCCCAAAAAGATAAAAAATAAATAAAGTACTTATATTGGGTATCACTGCGTGTGTAACAAACTGTCCTATAAATCTGTCATGTTAATTAAACCGCATGGTGAGCGGCTTAAAAAAAAAAAAAAAATCACAGAGATTTTTGTTCATCCAGCAGCACATAAAATAGAATAAAAAGTGATCAAAAACTCTTATAAACACTAAAGACCAATTAAAGCGTCAGTTCATCCCATAAAAAAAGCCATTACACAGTTCTGTGTGCAGAAAAATAAAAAAGTTATGACAATCAGAAGCTAGCGATGCATAAATATTGTTTTACACATTTTTTTTAAAGTGCTTCAACATAAAAAAGCTATATAATAACTTGTTATGTATACTGCACAGTGAGCGTTGTTAAAGTTAAAAAACACTATTGGGATTGCAGTA
Source organism: Phyllomedusa bahiana (assembly GCA_025379985.1). Lineage (NCBI taxonomy): Eukaryota > Metazoa > Chordata > Amphibia > Anura > Hylidae > Phyllomedusa > Phyllomedusa bahiana. Next base: position 37,762 of record JAODAL010025926.1, on the reverse strand, counting down.
TTTTCCTCACCCTGCCTTCCAAAAAAATGGATTTAAAACCGATCAAGCCTTGTCCCAAAAATTGTACCAATCAAAGCATCAAATCATTCCGCAAAAAACGAGCCCCTACACATCTCCGTACACAGAAAATTAAAAATGTTATGGCTTTCAGACTGTGGCGATGCAAAAACGTGTTTTCCTTTTCGAATAAATGTGTTTATTTGTTTAAAATCAGTAAAACACACACACACACACAAAAATTGGGTATCACTGTAATCGTATTGACCTGCTCCTAACTCCTAAGAAGCAAAACCAGAAGAGCAATGTATTTAGTAATAGTTTTTCCTTTGCCTACATGTTTAAAGCTAAATAAAGAAACAGGAATACCGCTTTTATTAACACATTCCAGACATTTATATTGGAATGTTTGTACTGGGACAGATTTATAGAGGTCAAAAAATGAGCATCACGTTTAATCGCTAATTGGTCTGAGTACATTTATAATAATGACATTTTGAGCTTAAAATTAAAGCTAAAACCCCATAAGTCCGTTTATAATGCTTAGATTGATTTCAGTGAACTAATTTAATTAGATGGATATTGCTATTGATATTCAGCTCAATTGTTATTTTCTTTACGTTATAACTATTGATCTTTGTATAAGTGTTTGTCCTATGACTGTACTATACAGTAAACAGTATATAATTAGAGATGGCCGAATTTCTCAAAAATTCGGTTCGGTCACTTCGCCGAATTTTCCGACAAAATTCGTTTCGGTCCGAATTACTTCGGCACGAATCACGTTAAAAAACAGCTATTTCCAGGCTGCCCAGAGCCTGCAGGGTGCTGTAGAACGTTGTGCCATGCTTAAATATGCAGAGGGAGCTTGGTTTGGACTTCATATAATGTTGTGTTTTAGTATGACACGCACATGACTGCCGCCGCTCTGAGAATCGCTTCCTATAAATATATTCCCTGGGCACTTAGAGGGCAAAACTGACCAAAAAACTACAAAGCGGGGAATGTAGCCTCTGGATAAAGTCATGCTATGCGAAAAGCTGGGAAAAAAAAGCTGAGAGCTCAGGGGAACATTCAGTGATAGGTGTGGAGGAGAGGCGGCAGAGGCCACAGCAGATGAGGTAAGGCAGTGGCACAATGACATTCTGGAGGCGGCCGCAAAACAGTTATTAGGCCACCTTAGTGGCACAATCACAAGTGTGGAGGTCATGGAGCAGCAGCATGAGGGTCAGGCAGTGCATCAATGACATTCTGGAGGCTGCCAAAACAGTATTAGGCCACAGAGTGGCAAAATCAACGTGTGGAGGTCTACGGCTATAGGCAAAGCAGTTATGAGGTCAAGACAGTGGCACTAATGACATTATGGAGGTGGAAAAACAGTATTAGGGCAAGTATTGGCAAATCACACAGTGGGGGGTCACAGCGGCAGCAGTATGAGGTCAGGCAGTGGCACAATGATCTTATTGAGGCGGCAAAACAGTATTAGTCAAAAGAGTGGCACCAATCCAATGATACAGTGTGGGAGGTCACGGGGCAGCAGCCAGTATGAGGTCAGACAGTGGCCAATGGACATTATGGAGGGTGGAAAAACAGTATTAGGGCACAGAGTGGCACGAATTACCAGAGAGGGTCACAGCAGGCAGCAGTATGAGGTCAGGCCGTGGCACAATTGACAAATTTCTGGAAGTGGCAAAAAAGGAGTAGGACAAAGAGTCGTACACTGACACTGTGTGGGTGGGCACGGCGGAGCAACTAGCAGCAGCTCAAGGTCAGACAGTGGCACAATGACAAATTTGGACAGGTGGCAATAAACTGGAGTAGGCCACAGTGTGGACGGCTCGGCAGCAGCCACGGCAGCAGATGAGGTCAGACAGTGGCCAATGACACAGTGTGGAGGGTTTTCGACAGGAGTCACGAGCAGCATGAGTCAGAGAGTGGACAATGACATTCTGCAGGTGGCATAATAGTATTAGGCCACAGAGAGCACAATGAACTGAGAGCGGAGGTCCCGCGCGGCAGCAGCAGTGAGGTCGGCAGTGGCACAATGTCTGAGAGTTGGAAGGTGATGACAGGAGCAACAGCATGAGGTCAGAGAGTGGGCACAATGACATTCTGAGGTGGCAAAAACCAGTACCAGGCCGCAGAGGTGGCACAATGCACAGTGTGGATGTCACGGGACAATCAGATAACAGCCAAGCGAGCAGAGAGGCAATAGAAGTGGCACAAAGACAGAGTGTTGTGGTGGGTGGCAAAACCAGTCTGGTAAAGACGTGGTAGGCAGATGGAGAAAACTCCTCAGCTGAGATGTGTGGCATCAGGGGGGTAGGCGGCATCAGAATAGTGGCTGAGGCAGGTAGTTTGAACAGACTGACGCCTAAGAGGCCATTGGTGTGTGGAATCTGCCGATCCACGCATGCTTTCTTGACACAAGGTTCAGTCGTTTCAACATTTTCCACGTGGACAAGTCGGGTTCTCTTGGAGGTTAACGGTGGCCCCGCCGCACTACTGACCACCCGCTTGATGCCACACTTACTGCCGGGGGCAGGACTAGCTTCTCCACTGCAAAAAAATCGGCAAGTTGCGGCCACACATCCAGTTGTGGAGCCCAGTAGTCCAGCGGATCTTCTTAAACTGGGGGTGGCAGAGTGCTGTCAAGTAGGCCAAACCTGTTGGTTCGGGATATGCTCCATGTACTGCTCTGCGCTGGTGAACTGCCCTCCTCACTAGCGGGTAGGTGCCGAAGCTGCTCATTAGTGACTCCAGTACTTAGGTTAATGCTGATGGAGTTGTACTGCTTCTACCCCCCCCACCTTCCCAGCCCAGCCGCGCAGTAGTATGTGAGCGCTGAAGGAACCCCGGTCAGACCTGAAGAGGAGGGACGATGCGCACATAGGCATGCGGGCACAACTGAATTTACGGAGGAGGTTATCCTATAGTATTTGAGTATGTATTCCCTCTCAAATAGCTGGGAAAAAGTGCTCCATTTTGGACCGGTTTAGCGAGGGTCCATAGGGTGGAGGAGCCCGAAAGTCATCCCTTGCCGGATGCTGACTATTCGGAGCGCGGTCACTAGCCAGCAAAATAAGCTTGTGCGGGACATCCTGCACATTGTGATCCGTGGGGCTCCTGCCTCATTTCCTGTATATGCCACGGTGCTTGGGATGAGTCATCTGCCTCGTCCATTCCTTCATCTTCCATCCCCACCTCCTCTGCTCGATTGATCCTCCTCTCTTGTCACCTGGGTAGAAAATCCACTATTTCACCACTGACAATGCTTCTGCTCAATGTCTCCTCACTCCTCCTCCTCCATTTCAGACCCCACCGGACTCATGTGGCCACGAGATGTAGTCCACTTCTCCAGTCCCACGCTGCCCAGACAGATTTTTCCAGCATCTGTGTCCAGGACTATGAAGCAGCTGGATTGACGTTATTATCCCGTAGTCCTGGCGACTGTCAAAATAACGTGGCTCTAATGGCCTCAATCAAACGGCAGGTGTTCACGCATGAGCTGCACTGGCTGACATTCAAAGTTACACGGGGAGTATTTGTCTGCCTGGATCATCAAAATTCCGTTAATGGACTTTTCTCTGTTCATTACAGTGGTCCACATGTGAAGGATGGGAATTCCAGCGGGTGGGCAAACATCGCATAATCAGATCGTGTGTGTTGGGGGAGTGCCCCATCTGCGCTGCAACTCGAGGTGGGTGTTCTGGCTTTGTACGAAATGGTTACAGGCTGCATGCACTGTTTCTGGCATTTTCAGAATGTTTGAAGATCGGTGGAAGACTTAGGAACCTTTTTACAACCAGATTGAACACTCGTGCGCCATGCAGGCGCCATGGGACATCCTCCTCGGTGAGTAGAGGACCACTGTTCCTCCCATTGTCCGTCACCATGGTTCCGATTTGCAGTTAGGCGGGAGAGAAGCCAACACGCATTTCTTGCTGCACATGACGCGGAGCAGTTCCTCCCCTGTGTGCCTTCGTTCGCCGAGGCAAGCTTGGTGTAGAGCCTGCGTGACACCGCTGTGCCCTACACATGTGGTATGATGGAGCAGAACTTGGTGGAGGCTAGATGTGGTGTGTGGGTGGAGGGAGGAGGGAGGCGGGTGGACATGGCGCAGGAGCAGCTGTTTGACAACGTGGAGGAGAAAGCGGCGTCTCTGTCAAAGTGTTGGTGTGCCTGGGCAGGAGGAGCACATTCACCAGTGGCGCCGTAAAAGGAAAGGTACTGCGCCCTGACGTAGTTACAGTCTCCAGACGTGGTCCGCGCGGCAGTTACCTTGGAACAAACCGATAAGACTAGGATGACCCACTTTTGTTTTAATATTTATGAGTGCTGGACTGCCTGTTTGGAAAAAGAAATTACGGCTTTGGGAAGCTCTCCATCTCGGCTGGCAAAGCCGTTAGTTTCTGAATGGTGCAGAGTCCACCATTAGGAAAGGGAGGACTGCGGAGTACCAAACAACTTGGACAGTGAGCGACCGGTCAGCTGCCGGCCTTAGGAGATGGTTGGACGCATACTGTTGTCTCTTTTTACAATCGCCTCTTGAACGACCTGCTCTTGGCGCCATGTGAGTAGCGAGGAGCACGGAGCATCTGGACGGGAAGAGGATGTCATAAGAGAACAGCTGCCTTCTGCAGAGGTGGTGGAGCTTGACTGCTTGAAATGGCATGCGTGCACTGGCCGCTGTGCTGACTGCAGCGGCAGGGATGGACACCACATCTGAGCCAGGATGCTCCCAGGCCCACGGATGGACACGCTGCATGTGTTGACGCAGGGCGTTGTGCCAACGGTACTCCTGGCACGTTCACTTCTGCCAACAGATTCTACATATACCCATATCTAGGCTCATCCGGTGTCTTAGAAAAGAACTGCCACACCGCCGAGTAGATGATTTTACGCCACCGCTCCGCACTTGATTGACTACTGCCGCGCTTGCCTCGCTGAGCCCTGTGACGACTATCGTCTTGGACTGCGAATCGGGGTTTTCTACCCGTGGCCGCTTGGTCCCGAACTCACACTGCTGCTACCTGCGTGACTCAAGGCCACAAACCCACTTGCTGGCTGCGCGCTGCACTGTCGCGCAAGCTTGGTACGCCTCTTCTCCTGACGCATGATGAAGCCCTTGCTCCCCCGGTCTCCCATGTAGCGGTCGGCTACATCAATCATTCTATCTTGTGTTTCATCGTCACTATCTCTCCTCATACACAGGGTTCTTGGTAGCCGAGGCTGGACCTCTCAAAAACCATGACCTCCATGCACTCTCCCCTCTTATCTTGCCGCTATGCAAAGAAGGCTGGGGATATTGCCCTTTCTTCGCTGCCACGTGAGTGCTGACTGGCCCTCCTCAATTGTTCATCCTTCGCTATATTGTGGCGCATGGACCAGACCACATAGTAGTTCCCTGGCTGAGGGGAACTGGCATGATGGGGACAGAGGCGGGCTGAGGACAGGTGAGGCGCTTGACCGCTCCGGGCCATGCCAACTAAGTGTTGTGTCTGAGGTTCCACCGATCTTGGCTGGGGTTGTCAGATGTCATTGGGAGGATAGAGGATGACCTTGTCAACCAATCAAGAACCCTTGGGTTGTGAAAAACCACTCGGGCCCGCTAGATGACGCGGCAGTTGTGGCCTCACGAGTGACCCTGCTGCGACGTCCCTCTGCTGTGCTGCGACCTCGGCCCGTTTCAGAATGTTTGTGCCACTGGCCACTCGCAGTTGCAGAGCCTGCACTCTCTGTCAGACATACTGTTGGTTTCTAAAATGTACAGGACACTGTTTGATTGAAGCTATCTGTATATGATAAATATACACTGTTTTTCGACTCCAAATGAAAAAACAAACAATAAAAAACACGAGTTAACCAAGCTTGGGTAACCTGGGATATAAATTGCGCTCACAAATGGCCAGGAATAATTACTTGTATGTGTGTTTACAAGCACTGTGGTTTTACTAAATGTACAAAGCACAAAATGGCTTAATTAACCTTCGCTTGTGAATTATGTACAAGAAAAAATGTATATATTTCGGTGTTTGAAAAAGACCGGTTTATTTTTGTCAGCACAGCAGCAAAAACAACGGTTGTTAACACTGGATGTAAATTGCGCAATTGAAGTTGAGCCACCAAAAACTAGAGTTTGTAGCCGTGTTACAATTGCGTGTTTTTTACGCCACACCACAAGAGATACAGTTGTAATTAGCCTTTGCTTGTGGAATTAGGATACCAAAATAAAAATATATATAGATTTGGCAGGTTTGGTAAAAGAGGTTTATTTTTGTCAGCACACGCAAAACCAACGCTTTAATTAACCCCTGGAGGGTAAATTTTGTTACGCCCAACGAAATGAGACGACAAATCTAGTAGCTTTGCTAGCGTTCGTTACATATTGAGGTTTTTTAGCCACACAACAAGAGATACAGTTGTAATTAGCCTTTGCTTGTGAATTAGGCTACAAAAAAAATATTATATATATTTGGCGTTGTAAAAAAGAGGATTTATTTTTGTCAGCAACCAGCAACAAAACAGAGCTTAATTAACCTTCTGGATGTAAATCTGGCGCCAAAGAAATTGAGCCGCCACAAACTAGTTAGCGTGTTACAATTGCGTGTTTTTCTACGCCACCACAAAAAGAGATACAGTTGTAATTAGCCTTTGCTTGTGAAGTTAGGCTACAATAAAATAGATATTAATTTGGCGTTGAAAAGACGGTTTATTTTTGTCAGCACTACCAGCAAAACAACGGCTTAATTACAACCCTGGATGTAATTGCGCCAAAGAAATTGAGCCACAAAAGTTAGCGTGTTACTATTGCGTGGTTTTCTTACGCCTCACACAACAAGAGACGACAGTTGTAAGTAGCTTGGCTTGTGAATTAGGCTACCAAAAAAATTATATATATATTTGGCTGTTGAAAAGACGGTTTATTGTGTCAGCACACCAGCAAAAACAAGCTTAATTAACCCCTGGATGTAAATTGCGCCAAAGAATTGAGCGCACAAAATACTGTAGCGTGTTACAATTGGTGTTTTCTCGCCCCACAACAAGAGATACCAGTTTATTAAGTAATTAGCCTTGTTGTGAATTAGGCGCTACCAAAAAAATTTTATATATTTGGCGTTGAAAAATAAGCAATAGACGGTTAATTTTTGTCAGGCACTACCAGCAAAATCAACGCTTAATTACCCTGGATGTAAATTGGCAAAGAATTGAGCCGCAACAAACTAGTAGCGTCGTTACTATTGCGTGTTTTCTACGCCACTCAACAAGAGATTCAGTTGTAATTTGCCTTTGCTTGTGAATTAGGCTACCAAAAAAAAAAATATATATTTGCGTTGAAAAAGACGGTTTATTTATTGTCAGAACAACAAGCAAAACAACGCTTAATTAACCCTGGATGTAAATTGCGCAAAGGAATTGAGCGCACAAACTAGTTGCTTGTAGCGTGTTACATTGCGTTGTTTTTCCTACGCCACACAACCAAGAGAACAGTTGTAATTAGCCTTTGCTTGTGAATTAGGCTACCAAAAAAATTATATATATATTGGCGTTGGAAAAGAAAGGTTTATTTTTGTCAGCACACCTGCGAAACCAACGCTTAATTAAAACTGGATGTTAAATTGCGCCACAGAATTGAGCGCACAAAATGTAGCTTTGTAGTTGTTACAATTGGTTGTTTTCTACGCCCCTACAACAAGAGATACAGTTGTAATTTGCCTTTGCTTGTGAATTAGGCTACCAAAAAATAATATATATATTTGGCGTTGATAAAGACGGGTTTATTTTTGACAGCACTCCAGCTAAACACCGCCTGTAATTACACCTGGGTTGTAATGATTGCGCTAAGTATTGAGCCGCACAATCTAAGTAGCGTGTTTACAAATTGCGTTGTTTTCATAACGCACCACAGAGTTACAGTTGTAATTAGCCTTTGCGTTGTGAATTAGGCTACCAAAAAAAAAAATTAAATATATTTGGCGTTTGGAACAAGACGGTTTATTTTTGTCAGCACACCAGCAAAACAAACGGTTAATTAACCCTGGATGTTAAAATTTCGCCAAAGAATTGAGCCGCACAAACTAGTAGCTGTTGTTAGCGTGTTACAATTGGTGTTTTCTTCGCACACAACAAGAGATACCGTTGTAATTAGCCTTTGCCTTGTGAATTAGGCTACCAAAAAAAAATATATATTATTTGGCGTTGAAAAAAAAAGACGGTTTATTTTTGTAGCAACACCACAAACAACGCTTAATTAACCCCTGGATGTAAATTGCGCCAAAGAATTGAGACGCACAAACAAGTAGCGTGATACAATTGCGTGTTTTCTACGGCCACACAACAAGAGCTACAGTTGTAATTAGCCTTTGCTTGTGAATTAGGGCTACAAAAAAAAAAATATATATATTTGGCGTTGAAAAAAAGACGGTTTACGTTTTGTCAGCACACCAGCAAAACAACGCTTACTGATACCCCTGGATGTTAATTGCGCAATTAGATTCTGCAGTCCAAAAAATGACAGTGGTATTTGTATTGTAAAAAACGCTGTTTTTTAAATGAATAACAACAGGGAACTGGCTTTAGATCCCACTTGGATATTGAATGTATATGACAGCTGCAGTGGACGCACACTGGATTTCAGATCCAAATTCCCAAAAACTCAGAAATAGAACATTCAGAGATAACAGCTCTGAGACAAGCTGAGAACCCCACACAGAAATCGCTGTATATAAAATCAGTTCTTCAGGAAAGCGCTATCACCCGCAAGCAGCACCTTCCTCTATCAGTTACAGTGAGAGGAGTGTGACTCCATCGGCGCCGCTCGGGCTTTATATAGTGCGGTGACGTCACAAGAATCCCGCGCCGGTCATCTGATTGGTTCATCTCTGCACAGTCATGCCAGGCTATCGCCCTTCTTCCTCACAGGTGCTTGATTGCCCCATGTAGCGCCATGTGCTCCGCAGCCATTTATCAATCCAAAAGCACACTGCGTCACCGAAGTACCCCAAGTTCGACTTCGTTTTCCGAACGTAGTTTTACCTGCACAATTCTAAACGAATTCCACTTCGTTAGAATCAATTCGCCCATCTCTATATATAATGCTTGAGTCCTTCAATTACAGTCCAATTATATTTGTCACTTCTGTTCATACTGAAATCATCATTCACATCCTGAGCACCAGTAATTGTGGCGCGATTAGTTGTGGATTGTAAATAGTCCTGCTGTATATACTGTACAAGCAATGTGCCCTCATAATAAGAATCAAGAGTAGTTGCTCTGATTATTAATAACTGACATGCTGCTGCTATTCTGAAATGTCTGACGCAATTGATTCACCCTTTTTTCTCACATATTCTCTTAAGTGAATGAGGAAAATTAACTTCATGGGGTTCAAAGGGGCATTCCCATTTTATTGATTAGTTTTGAAAATGTAGGTTAAAAGTAAAGCTATTCACAAACATACATTTGCTGTTCTGATGTTGCTTACCTTTAGAGCTAGAGCAGTTCTTATCTCTCGCTTGTGTTTACAATCTTCCCTAGGTTACAGACCACCTCTCTGTACTCTAACAACCTCTAGCCCTGGTGGTGTGATAGTGATGTTGCTGCCTACTGTTTCTCATCAGTAGCACAGGAGCTAGTTTATGTTTCTTACTGATCAGCCTTCTGTCATGCTGTTTAAACCCTTGTATTACTAATGTCCCTTTAACAGGCTTTACTAGGAATAGCAGAGCTGATATACCAATCACTGGTAGGGTATGGTCACACGGTGTATTTGCGGGGTATAATTCAGTACGTAATTGCGCTGCAATACATCCAAATAACGGCCCGAAAATACAGCAATGCATAGCTCTCATCGAGAGCTAAGATTACCCGACGTTTTCACGGCGTATAATACGGGAAAAGAACTGAATTGAAAAGAATTAACATGTCACTGGGAAAGTGAAAGTCAATGGGAGTCAGATGTCAGTGCTTAGAAGTACCCGCTGGCCAGCGCGTACTTCTAAAACACCCAGCGTCTTGCCCAGCGTCTTACATTGACACTGCCGCGCGTGGTCTAGTGCTGCCTTTACAGGGGTCGGGTGACGGGGACTTCGCTATGAGGATCTAACTGGTCGTTCATTTCTCTATTTGTGTATGGATTGTTATGTGCATACTTTATGAAGTGATCAGCGATGTCGGTAGGTAAAGCTTACACTTTGCTATACATTGGCTCTTGATTTATTAGGCGCCAACAGGTATTTTCACCAGGATTATTTATACCCGCTGTTTTTTCTGGCTTAATATCCGTTGTATTTTTGCTTCTTGATCCATTTATAATATCTGTATTTTTCCAATTGTCCCCTGAGGAAACCACTTTAATACCTTTGTGGATCGTTGAAACATGTAGGGACGGGACCAACTTAAGTAATAATTTTTTAGGGCCTTTTATCTTAGGGTCAGGTTGCGGACAGGACCGCCCTTATCAGGGCGACTATTCTGTTTTTCCCACTGTTAGGTCAGGGTATAAAAGTGAATTAGGGTAATCTAGGGGTATATTATCCCTTTTTCCATTGTCTTGTTTGTTCTCCCATATCTTTTTGAGGAGAATAGTAATTATGTATTTTTAATGTTCTATTGATTAAAAGTTATGTTTTAGGACCAATTTTTCCTCTTCTCTACTATTTTTTCAGCCAGCGTATTACCCTTATACAACCACTCACAGCCTAACCAGGAAGTGATGCTGGCTGTGAAGAGTGGGCTCTATGAAACAGCATGGTGAGAACACTCATTTAACTCTGTTGCTGTTGATTCCAGCTTCCTCCTGCTCCATAACACACAGTAATCCATATTACATTGTTGCTAATACCTTAACATTCAGCATGAAGATGGCAATACCTATCTCCCTTGTGTTTACATGTTGCTTACCGGCTCCCCCTTTACAGTGAAGTCTCCCAATTGAGAGCAGGAGTCTCCAGTGCTGGTTTCAAAAATGTAATCTAACCTGCTGTTTGAAAGTAATGATACTTGTCTCCTTTCTTAACCCCTTACTGCCACAGCCAGTTTTGGCCTTTCTGACAGAGCCCAATTTTTTTATATCTGACATGTGTCACTTCTGATGTGAGTATGGCACCTTTTGAAACTTTTCCTATCCTTATGAATTCAGACGGATTGTGTTTCTCATGACACATTGTGCTTTAAATTAGTAAGAAATTTTGGTCCAAAAATTCCTTGTTTATTTGTTAAAAGTATCAACAAATTGTGAAAGATTTAAAAAATTTACAATTTTTACACTTCAAAAATTTGTGTGTGTAAGATAGACAGTTATTCCCGTCAAAGTAGTGTTGATAATGTAATCTACAATTTGTTCTAATATAGTTGGCATCATTTTTTAAATTTTTTTAAACTTTTTTTATTACATTAGAGGATTAGAAATTTAGTAGATTTTTCACATTGTCAAGAAAATTTGCGATATACATTTTTTTAGGGACCAGTCCAGTTCTGACGTGGCTTTGATTAACCTGCATGTTAGATACCCGATAAATGACTCTAAGAAACTAGATCGCTTAAGTATTCAAGGATAACTGAACTCTTTAATGGGTCTTTGTAGTCCACAAACAGCGCACAATTGGATATAATCAATAAGAAATGGCACTCAAAAGCTGTTTTCAATATCAGTACCTATATTTCTCTTACAATGTCTTTCTAGTATATACACAACATTAACTAGTATCATTCAATAACAAAAAATCCTAATATAACTTGTGGATCTTTGCTGTTTGTGGACTAGCAAAGATCCATTAAGGAGTTCAGTTATCCGTGTATAATCCATGAAGGTCTGTGCAAGCATAATACGCTCAGTCACATGGGGATTGGGTTGAAAGCGTATTGTGAGTAAGTACCATGCATTAGTACAACATGCAAAGGTGAGTAATACTCACAACTTCTGCTATTTTTTACTTGGAATTTCTGCACAAGGGAGCTCTTTTGTCCTGCTTTTGTGTTTCTAGCCTTAAAGTATTCAAAACAGCATTATGGAAGTTTTTTAACTCATTAGGTGTTTCACAGAAATTAAAATAAAGTAAAGGTTAAATTTCATAATGTCACTTCTTTTTGCAGATTTTCAATTTTTATCCATTATTTACAAGAAAACGGTAAATGTGATCAGGAAAATGCAACTTAATATTGATTCTCCAGATTCTGCCATTTTCAGAGATATTCCATATTTGGCCCTAGTGTGCTATTCGGCTCAACCACAAGCCTCAGAGTAGGAGCAGCACCTACTGGACTCTGGGGTTTCATTTTCAATACAATTTTATTTAGGTGCCATTTCAAATTTGCAGACACCCTAAGGTGCTAAAACTAAATAAACACCCCTAAAAAGACCCCATATTGGAAACTACACCCTTTAAGGAATATATCCATGGGTGTAGTGAATATATCAACCCCACAGGTGTTTCATAATTTTTTTAGCATTAGGCTGTGAAAATGAAAATTTCTTGCTGAAAATGTTTAATTTTTACAAAGAATCCTGGAAAAAAAACACCCCAAATTTTGTTTCTCAATTTTTCCAAGTTCAGCAGTGTCCTATATATGGGTATAAACTGCTGTTTGGGCACATGGCAGAGTGTACAAGGGAGCGCTATTTGGCTTTTGAAAAGCAGATTTTAGTAGGTGCCTTGTCGCATTTGCAAAGCCCCCAAAGTAGCCCTAATGTTATCTCATCTTGGGGTGTATGTCTGAATTTCTGGGCAAGTTGTGTTCCATCCTTTTTTTTAATTGGCCATGAAAAAGAGAAAAAAAGTTCCGCCATTGTTATTTGTGTTTCAATTTTACAGCGTTCGCCGTGTAGTGTAAATGACAGGATAACTTTATGATGCAGAATGGTACAATTATAGTTTTTTATGTTTTATTACTTTTACAGAAAAGAAATGCATTTATAAAAAAAATTGTTTTTACGTTGTCCTATTCTGACAGCCATAACTTTTTTATTTTTCTGTATACAGAGCTGATAATGGTCTTTTTTCATGGGATGAGTTGACATTTTTATTGGTACTAGTATGGGGTACATATGATCACTTTTTATTGAGGTTTTTGTGAGGTATTTTGAACAAAATACAGCAATCCTAATAGTGTTTTTCATTTTTATTTTTTACAGTGGACACCGTGCAGTATAAATGACATACTAGTTTTACTCAACCGGTCGAGCGATACAGTGTGATACCCAATTTGTATACTTTTTTATGTGTTACGGCTTTTACACAAAAAAGCACTTTTATTCAAAAAGGAAAACACGTTTTTGCATCGCCATAGTCTGACAGCGATAACTTTTTTATTTTTCTGTGTATGGAGCTGTTTAGTAGCTTTTTTTTTTTTGCGGGATGATTTGACTTTTTTATTGGTATAATTTTTGGGGGGACTGGGCTTTTTGATCACTTTCAAATCCGTTTTTTGGAATGCAGAGTGAATAAAATACTGCAATCCTATTAGTGTTTTTTTTTTTTACTTTTAACAGTGCTCACCATGCAGTATACATGACAAGTTAGTTTTACTCTGTGTGTCATGACGATTAAGGCGATACCCAGTTTATGTCTTTTTTTATGTTGAAGCGCTTTAAAAAAGAAGTGTTTTTATTGTTAAACTAAATATATGGAACGCTATCATAAACTTTTATATTTTTTTGATACAGTAAGCTTTTTAAAGGAATTCTTTTGGGGATGAAACCACGTTGTTATTGGGTACACCATGTGTTTGTGATGAGTTTTTGATCGCTTTTCATTCATTTTATGTGCTGCGGGATGAACAAAAATCGCAATTCTTTGTTTTTTTTCAATGGCATTCACCATGTGGGTTAACTAACATGACAGATTTATAGGGTAGGCCGTTACGCATACTTTATTTAATGCATACTTTATTTTTTATCTTTTTTGGGGCAATTGGCGCTTGTAAAGGGGAGAAGGGTGGTGTACGTGTTTTTATCTTATTTTTCGTGTTTGTGTTTTACTTTTTTCACTTTTTTACACTTTTCCTCATAGGGGATTTGTATCAGCGATCCTCAGATCACTGACACAAAGGAGACCAGTACACAGCACTGCCACTGTATATTGGTCTACATGGTGACTGTCAATCACCCTCCCCGGCAATGCCCACAATGCATTGCCGGGCATGGTGACAACACAGACATCTTTCACTTCCCGTGCTGCCTGGTAGGAGATCAGCCGCAGCAATCGTGCCGCAGCTGCGCCAGAAGCAGACAGAAGAAGCTCCCTTCCCCTATGTGCGACTTATTACTAAGGGGTTAATCATCCACGTATGGAGTTCACTCAGTAATATGCCACTGGTCCCATGTTGCGATCATGCTAGTTTGTAATCCCGTTTGTAATGGGTATGTCCTATGTCGTGAAGGTTAAATGGGTCTGTCTCACTACAAACCTCATATTTTAAAATGTGAGTAGCATAAATGGAAGTAAATTTGTTCTAGGATACCATTAGGAAAGTGCTATGACTTAGTAGAACAGGTGACTTTTGTATCTGCATAGCAACCGTGTGAGTACCCAGGTCAAATTCCGCCCAACTAATCTGTCAGTGGCTGTGAGCCCTACTGTATGATGTCTAGTCCCACCAGGGCCGGGACAAGCCATTTTGGTGCCCTAGGCACATGAGGCAAATGGTGCCCCCCCCCTCCCCATCACGCACATGCACGCACGTATGTTGTGACGCACCCCAGTGCTTTAGCAATACGTTTTGATCAGTGCGTACTTCTAGAACACCCGGCTTCTTGTGGTGCGCATAGGTACATGGCGCAAGACACGCCGTATACGCCGCTGGTAATTCACATGTCACTTATCTCCCCCCATCGGCGTATTCGCCAAGCAGGGGGAGGAGACGTAATCCATAGTTCTCTGTGAGAACTGTGGATTACCGTAATGACCGGGACATTTTCAGCCCGTAATTTGTGCACTCCGGCGCGTAATTACGGACTGAAATACATCCAGTTTTAAGCCGTGTGAACATGGCCTAACTGTGGGAGACCACCCTTGCGATCAGTGGCGCCGGAGCAGTGTCCTATGATTCTACACTGATGCAGATTTTCTTAAAGAGAGCCTAATTCTTCGAGGGGAGCAGGAGAGAATCCCCATTTGTGGAAGAGTTAGCAAGTATGACAACTAGAGTGAAAGTGACCTTCTCGCCACCCTCTGAAGGGATAGCTTCATCCAGTTAGGTATGAGGGCAGTGTTTTCCTCACTTTGTGGGTTTGTGTACATGGGGGGGGAGGTGCTGTCAGAGAAAGCGACAGACTAGTTCTCAGTCTCACATATTTGTTACACTGAGCTGTCACTGCACACACTAAACACACCTGCTATCTCCTACTGCTCAGTCTTATCCGTTCCTTGTCAGTCCACATTCCTGATTGCTGTAGCCTGTAAGCGCGGGCAGTGCTTCTTCAGCGTCTGCGGGCTCTGACCACTAATGCACGGGAAGCACAGAGGCACTGCTCCCTCCCCCGCTTTCTGTAACAGACATGCTGGTTTTCTTAAAGAGCCTCAGGCAGCCAAAAAACTGCGGGAGCTTTTGTCACTGCTTTCAGGGGAGCGGGAGGGGACTCTCCCTGCGTGTCCTCTGCTGCCGCACGGAAGAAACATGCGGGCAATAGGCAGGAGTCCAGAGGCACATAGAGAGAGACACCTGTTGCTGTGCTGGGACAAAAGAGAGACCTTATGTTGTGCTAGGATGTAGAGAGAGACACCTGATGCTGTGTTGGGGGGTCTGGGGGGGAGACCTGATGCTTTGCTGGGACGAGAGAGACCCCTTATGCGGTTCTGGGGGGGAAAGAAAGACCGGGTGCTGTGCTGGGATCACAGCGACCGGATGCTGTGGTGTGGGGGGGAAGAGAGAGACCTGATGCTGTGATGGGGATGAGAGACAGAGACACCTGATGCTGTACTGGGATGAGAGACAGAGACACGTGATGCTGTGTTGGGATGAGAGAGAGAGAGACACCTGATGCTGTGCTAGGATGGGGAGAGAGAGAGACTCGATGCTGTGCTGGTTGGAGACAGAGAGACCCGATGCTGTGCTAGGGAGAGAGAGAGGCCCGATGCTGTGCTGGGGGGAGAGAGTGACCCGTTTCTGTGCTTGAGGGAGTAAGAGACCTGATGCTGTGAGAGATAGAGATGCAGTCCCATGTGGGGAATTTTAGTGTGCAGTCCCACGTAAGACACAACTGTGCAGTCCCATACACAATTTTGTGAGAGAGTTGTGCAGCCCCATGTAAAGCACAACTATTCTGTGCAGTACCATGTAACACACAACTGTGTGAGAGAGAATGTGCAGATCCCATGTAAAACAGTTACAAACAGACAAAGCATGTAGTTTTGTAGGAGAGCCATTTCACTGTTTTGCGCAGTTCCATGTAAAACAGTCATAGGAGTACCATCAGATTTTCAGCGGTTTCAGTATTTTGAATCTGTCGAAAATCCAACCATACACTGTGCTGAATAGACAGCAATGAAAAACCCATGCTGTAGTCCATACATCATGGGATTTTTTTCTGTTGCGTTTAACATCTGATGGAATATGCAACATTTTGCATATTCCACAGAATTCCGGTGAATTGCCCTCAGATTCCCATACATTTAATTGTACGGGCTGACAGCAAATCCGAAAACCGACTGCGGCTGCCACGGTCCAACAATATCAAAATGCCGTCATATTTTGGACGCCATTTTGTTATTTGCTATGTGCACGTAGCCTTAGTCTAGGACAGCTGAGAACCTCTCCCTTCCCCCAGCTCACACAAAGTGAATCGTCAGGAGCGTGCACACAGGGTGGGGGCGTGTCTGCAGAGAGTGAAGACACTCCCTGCTGGGAGGAGAAACACGTCCCTCCATTTCAGAATCTCTGCTTGGCAACCAGCACACAAGGCTGCCAAAAAGGAGACACAACTCCTTTAAAGTGCCATTATTACTGAATTACAGGTGAAATGCTTTCATTTCTCTAATGATCAATATTTGAGATTGTGTTTAGATTTTATCTTCTGTTACCTTAATGAGTTTTCCATAGAGGTAATAAATCCTTATAAAGTAACGTGGGTCGCTTGTGATACAGGATAGCCTCTGGATGGTGAGAGGTGGAATGGCAGCGAGAAAGACTGCTCATGGGTGCTGCTCTACCACAGCTGGCTAGTGAGGGAGCTATGATGAATGAGCAAACACCAACATGTTCAATTACTTTAGTGGGAGAGAATTCAGCAATTATTGATAGTCGTGGGGTCCAGACTTCAGTCATTGACTGCAAAATATTTGCATCTAGATATTGAGAATAATCCTTATATTTGTAACTCTGTATATGTCAGATTGTCCAAATATGTTTGAGCTGTTGAAATTAAAAGCATTACATAAAACAGTTATAATTTGGAAAAGTTTAAAGAAATATTTTGTCAAACCCTTTTGATTAAAGCAAAAAGTCTACACATATATTTATGGCTTGGTTTCAGATCTACAGTGGGAGGGTACAGCGACTAAATTATGTAAATTAATGCATAAACTACAGCGCAGACTACCCATTCAAAGATTTAAATGTAGAATTATGCGTCAAATTCTATGTTAAAAATTCAGTCATGTGAACATACCCTAAAACTAAACCCCATATGTATGTGTGCCTGTATCTCTGAAAGGGGAACCTCTCTCCTTGAGGAGAGTACCGAATGAACGGCGTGTAGAGATTTGTTTTGCCTTTTCGCACTCTACTAAGCATCTCCATATCACAAGGCATTATGGGAAAGGGGCTGAGAAGCCCAAAGCGCCCTCTGTTGGATGTAACAAATTCTCAATTGCTTTTGACCCACCAGGTCTTGAGAAAGCAAAAAGGATTTTAGCCAAGTCAGTATCTCTCATCTGCATACAACGCTGTTTCGGGATTTTTGTCCCTCATCAGGGCAGAGCAGAGCGATACTGGCTAGCTGTGTGGGAGGCATTGAGTGGCTCAGAAAGGGGAACATCTCTCCTTGAGGAGAGCACCGAATGAACGGCTTGTAGAGTTTTTGTTTTGCCTTTTCACTTTCTACTAAGCATCTGCATATCACACGGCATTATGGGAAAGGGGCTGAGAAGCCCAAAGCGCCCTCTGTTGGATGTAACAAATCCTCAATTTGCCTATCTCTGATAGGCACACATAAATACTGGGGTCAGTTGAAAAACCCCAAAAAACGCACTGAGCATGATTTTCTGCTGCATGGACTTCAAATCCGTTGCATGAAAAAAAAAAAGAATGGACATGCCCATTCATTGAAACAGATCCTTCTGGGATTCCTCTAACCCATTGAGGCTTACCCTGGATCCAAGTCCGAGGCAAAATCTTCCTCTGTAAAATTGATTATATCCTCATCAGGAATCCAAGGTATAGAATTGGATTTCTGTAGAGTTTCACACGTTGGATATTTCTGATAGGAAAAACTGGAAGTGTGAATATATCCTTATAGGACGCCAGTTAGCCTATCAGTATTTTTTTTTACGAATCCGCAGGTCAGTTCGTACTTTAATGGTCCATGGGGTAAGCTGGGACTGTACATTGGACACCAGGAATATGTGGATCCACTGAGCCACCGTAATCGAGACTGTAATTGATATAGACCACGCCAGGAAGTGGAGTCGGAGGGGCCCCCGGTCTTCATCGAAGTCCAGATTGGCGTAGCTCCGGGTACCCCTAGGTCGCTACACCTGACAAAGATACTCGCGGTTGCAGCTGAAGTGCTGGAAAGAGGACACCAGTACAGGTAGAGGTGACAGGTCACAGCAGGTATAGCCATAGATGGGATTCAGAGTCCCAGGCAGGTAACAGACTGATCAACAGCAGTAGTATGTATATAGCAGGCTGGTGCAGTGGCAGGTAACAGCAAAAGAATACACAGGTAACTCAGGGGTTAACTCAGGCACAGCAACAGCACAGCAGCCAGATGCCAAGATGGTTGAAGAACCATCAATGAACTGACACTGGGGCAGAGGCAGGAAGCTTCTTAAATCCCAGAAGATCACAGGTCATTGGACAGGTAATTAGGTACTATCCCTTTAAATCACTGAGTGCTGGCACACATGCAGGAAGCTGCAGGGCGTGTGTGCTGTTTTAGGAGCAGGAGACTTAACAACAGCTGATGTGAGGTCTGGAGCTGCAGTGCAGACACAGGGACCGTGGCATAAATTGTGACAAATATGTTTCTGTAGTTAAAGGTATCCAAAGGAAAAAAGCACAATCACAATGAGAACATAGAATCTCCATGTAGATATTGCCCTTTGTTACAAGGAACAGTGCTTACTATTAAAGTTTTGACCTTCTGCTTTTAATAACATTTTGCTGAACTATCCATACAGAATAGCTGCATAGGCAATGAGAAATTATAATGCAGTACAATGATTTAAAAGAATTTTCCTAGAAAGAATTTTTTTTAAGTTTAAATCCAATTTATGAACATATATATTTAATCCCTTTCCACATTGGACGTATGGGTACATCCAATGTAGGAAGGTGTTCCCACAAATGGATGCACCCTTTTGTACCTGTACGATCAGCGGAGGGAACCAGCTGTATATTACCTGTGTATCCTGTTTTGTTTGTTTTTTTTGTTTTTTGTCAAATACTGCACTAGGGCCACATATAGGATATCTCTAAAAACGGTAGAAGCAGGGGACTCAATACTGAGTTCTGTTTCCCTGATAACATCTATTTTTTTATTGTACCTCACTTTGCTTTAATTTCTGTGAAACACTTAGAGGGTCAACTTCCTAAACCCTGTTTTAAATACTTTAAGGGGTGCAGTCTTTTTAGATGGAGTCATTTATTTGGGTGTTTAACATACAGGCCCATCAAAGCAATGTCAGAGCTGAACTAGGACCTTAAAATATCAGTGAAGCAAATTTTCTTGAAAATGTTAAAAAAATGCTACTAAAGTTGTAAGCTTCCTAATGTCCTATTTTATTTTTTATTAAGAAAGATGTTAACATAAAGTAGACACATGGTAGTTGCTAGTTATAAACTATTTTGTGTGTAATTATCTGTCTTACATGTGTAACTTTTTTAACCTTTGAAAATGGCAATTTTTTACAAATTTTCACAACATTTTGGTGTTGTTGACAAATTAACAAGGATTGTATTAACCAAAATTTATTAAAGGGGTTGTCTCGCTACAAAGAATAGCTTTCAAATTGTAGGGAACACAAAATAAAGACATTTTCCAAATGTATTGCTTTGTTCATCTGTTTTTGTTAAGGAGATACAAGTGAATTAATCACCTCCCTGGCTATTTCAGTTCCCCCAGTAACCGACCTGTAAACATCTCTCCCCCCTGCTGTTTGTTCTATGTGATAGCAGTAAGTGACATCATCACACAGGTCGCGGCAGCCTCTGTGCTGCTGGGCATTAAAAAGCTTGATTTATCTAAAGTAAACAGCACTAATTAGGGCTTTTGTTTGAGGGATCAGATAAAAAGTCCTGCTAGCAGTTTCTGAGAAGCTTCTGAGCTAATCTGAACTAATTAGCAACTGAAAAAACAGAGTTGAATACACCAAGGAGCTGTATGAAAATCACAGTCAGTCTGAACCAGGAAGTGACAGAGTATTTCATTCATGCATCCTATGAAACTCTGTAGGGAGACAACTCCTTTAATAGCTTATAGCACAACGTGTCACAATAAAACAGACTGTAAATAACATGGATATCACGGTCCATGCCGCAGTCACCACCCCAGACCACGGACATGCCCTTGTCTCAGTTGCAGACCCTCTTCCCTCTCCTAGCAGTTACTCACCTGTCCTCGCTCCTGCTCAGATCCTTGCTGCTACCAGCAGGATACATATGCATGCATCCTCTGTAGGGCGCACGTGCATCTGCACGACGCGATTTAAAGGGTCAGTACCTAATTACCTTGCCAATGACCTCTTACCACCTGGAACTTAAGGAACTTCATGTCTGTGCTCTGGGTCAGTTTGATGTTTCTACATTGTTCCTGACCTCTGGCTGCTGTCTGTTACCTACATGTTCTGACGTCCTGGTCCCTGCGTTTACCTGTTTTTCAGTTACCTGCCGTTATGCCAGTCTACTACCTGCCTAGAACTCTGCTACCTTTCATCGGTTTCTACCTGCCTGTACCCACTGTCCTATGTCCAGCACTGTGGCTGTCACCGCGAGTAGCCAAATAAGGATTAACAACCTGTGAGCTCTCCATAGCTAAGTCGGTCCAGCTTTGCGGCGGGCTGTGGTGAAGACTCTGCTCCCCAGCATGGTTTGCATCTCCCTCTCTCCTGGTGACCCACAGGATCCACATATACCTGACTTCCCCTGTTACAATGGATAGGTAAAAGCATGAAAATGTTATTCCCACATAAAATGACACATGTTAAATCTGAAAAATGGGGCTCTGTCATAAAGGTCAAAACTTGCTGCAGCGCTAAGAGGGGTTATAGTAAAAAAAAACCAAAAAAAAAACGCTCACTACTTTAGAGTCCAGGATAATGTAAGTGCCCCTCGCTGTTTTTTTCAGTAGCTGTAGTGTGTCCACCTCAGTAAATTTGCCGAGGTGGACACACATGCTTTTTCGTTCTTCTCTCTCTTCTCCACTAGGTTTGTAGCGGAATCTCTGATATGGTTGAGTCGGTGGCCTCTGAAGCTGCAGCTTCTTCCTTGCTTGTCAGAGGACGAGATTGCAATTACTCTGGCTTAGAACCTCTCAGAGAAACAGAATAGACACTCCAGATTCAGAGGTATGTGACTTCATAATTTGGGGCTGGATTTAATTATAATCAATATTCTTCTGGGGACACAACCTTTCAAGTATTATAATGAGCAAAAAAGATGCATTACCAGGCTCAAGCAGCGAGTGCACGTGTTTGTTGCTTATTTGTAGGTAATTTTGTTTTTAAGTGAATTGTCATTAGAAATTGACCTATTGTTTGACCTTTCCTGATGCAGCCAATTCCCAATAGGATTCAGAGAAGCCACAATGCCATATGAGAGGGTTTATCAGGTGCAAAGTACTAATAGGTATAGGTACCTTAATATCAGAGCTGCACAAAAATATATTTTTATATAGGATGTCAATCATACAGTTATGTATTTTGCACCAGACTTTTGTTACAGCCAATTGGTGGCACCACTACTATTTGATTGGATGGGCTGTCCAGCACCTTCTAAGTGCACAACACTAAAAATGACATCCAATACCTCCCATGCTAGCAAAAGCTTAAATGGCAGTTCCCAAAAGAATATAGAAAAAGCCAATGAGCACTGAACAGCAAATTGCTGGAAAAACAGCCCCTCTGTCCACTCTCTTAAATGGGGAAGGTTACATTGCATTAATTTTGCATATAATTATGCAATGAGATGTCAGTTTTGTATTACGTTTAAGTGCATTAAAGGGGTTGTCTCACTACATTGATGCATCCTGTTTTCTTGGTTTCAGTTTGAATTCAGGGGCGGGTTTACTGGCTTCTACTAAGTTGCAGTAGAAGCCAGGTCTGTAGCTATAGCAACCAGTGCTGGCAGCCTATCAGGAGAGATTAAACAGGTCTGTAGCTATAGCGACCTGAGGAGCTTATGCAGCCCATAAAAGAGGGAATATTTAGGAATAGGTAGGACACTGTTAATGGATATATATTGCAAAGTGACTTGTTTTTGCAAGATCTTTAACATAAAAAGCAATCCTTCTAGTGAGACAACCCCTTTAAGTTACTGACTTCCAAAACTCACCAATAGAGATGGGCGAATTTCTCAAAAATTCGATTCGCCGACAAAATTCGCTTCGGTCCAAATTACTTCGGGACGAATCGCGTTAAAAAACAGCTATTTCCAGGCTGCACAGAGCCTGCAGGGTGCTGTAGAACGTTGTGCCATGCTTAAATATGCAGAGGGAGCTTGATTTGGTCTTCATATAATGCGTTTTAGTATGACACGCATATAACTGCCGCCGCTCTTTGAATCGCTTCACTATAAAATTCCCTGGGCACTTAAGAGGGCAAAACTGACCAAAAATCTGAAGCGGGAATGTAGCCTCATAAAGTCATGGCAGCGCCAGCTGGAACAAAACAAGCTGAGGGCTCAGGTGGCAACATCAGTGACAGAGTGTGGAGGTGACGGCAGCAGCCACAGCAGCATGAGGTCAGAGAGTGGCACAATGACATTCTGGAGGTGGCAAAAACAGGAGTAGGTCACAGAGTGGCACAATGAAACAGTGTGTAGGTCATGGCAGAAGCCACAGCAGCGGCATGAGGTCAGACAGTGGCACAATGACACAGTGTGGAGATGACGTCATCAACAGCAGCAGCATGAGGTCAGAGACTGGCACAATGACATTCTGGAGGTGCCAAAAACAGGAGTAGGCCAAAGAGTGGCACAATGACAGAGAGTGGATGTGACTGCAGCAGCAGCATGAGGTCAGACAGTGGCACAATGACATTCTGGAGGTGGCAAAACAGTAGTAGGCCACAGAGTGGCACAATGACAGAGAGTGGAGGTGACGGCAGCAGCAGCATGAGGTCAGAGAGTGGCACAATGACAAGGTGTGGAGGTGACGGCAGCAGCAGCATGAGGTCAGAGAGTGGCACAATGACACAGTGTGGATGTCTCGGCACCAGAAACAGCAGCAGCAGCATGAGGTCATAGAGTGGCACAATGACAGTGTGGAGGTGGGTGGCAATACCAGTCCCTGGTAAAGATGGTTGGTGGCAGATGGAGAAACTGTCAGCAGATGTGTGGCATCAGATGGGTGGCGGCATCAGAATAGTGGCTGAGGCAGGTCATTTGAAGCCAGACTCATTTCTCAAAGTTTTGGTGAGGCGTCATGGCTGATGTAATTTGACGCCTAAGGCATTGGTGTGTGGAAATCCTGGCCGATCAACACTTGATTCATCTTGACAAAGGTCAGTCGTTCCACATTTCCGGTGAACAAGTGGGTTCTCCTTGGCCCCTGCCGCACTGAACACCCGCTCTGATGCCACACTACTGGCCGGGAAGGACAGCTTCTCCACTGCAAACTCGGCAAGTTGCGGCCACACATCCAGTTTGGCTGCCCAGTAGTCCAGCGGATCTTCTAACTGGGGTGGCAGAGTGCTGTCTAAGTAGGCCACCAACTGTTGGTTCAGGGACTGCTCCAGGTCCTGCTGCTGCTGGCGACGGCCCTCCTCACTAGGCGGGTGAAGGAAGCTGCTCATCAGTGACTCCAGACTGAGGTTGCTGCTGATGGAGCTGGTACTGCTCCTACTCCCCAACCTTCCCCAGCAGCCGCGGCAGTAGTATGTGAGCGCTGAGGAACTCCCCGGTCTGACCTGTCAGAGGAGGGAAAATGCCGCACATAGGCAGCGGCCAACTGACTACGGAGGATTTCCCTATAGTATTTGAGTTTTTCCTCCCTATCAGCAGCTGGGAAAAAGGCTCCCATTTTGGACCAGTAGCGAGGGTCCAATAGGGTGGAGAGCCAGAAGTCATCCCGCTGCCGGATGGTGACTATTCGGCTGTCACTAGCCAGGCAAATCAGCATGCTGCGGGCCATCTGCACAAGTGACTCCGAGGGGCTCCCTGCCTCCATCTCCACTGTATACTGCCACTCCATTTCACCAGACAATGCTTCTGCTCCAATGTCATTCTCCTCCTCCTCCAGTTCAGTCCCCACCGGACTCATGTGACCGTGAGATGTAGTCGCCACGTCTCCAGTCCCCTGCCCAGACAGTTTTTTCAGCATCTGTTCCAGGACATGAAGCAGTGGAATGACGTTATTCATCCCGTAGTCCTTGCGTCTGAAAAATAAAGTCACCTCCTCGAATGGCCTTAGCAAACGGCAGGTGTCACGCATAAGCTGCCACTGGCTGACATCAAAGTTACACACATCAAAAAATCGTTAATGGCCTTTCTCTGTTCATACAGTCAGTCCAACATATACAGGTTGGAATTCCAACGGGTGGAAACATCGCATATCAGAGTGTGTTGGGGGAGGCCATTCTGCCACTGCAACTCGAGGAGGGTGTTCCTGGCTTTGTAGGAATGGATGAAGTGCATGCACAGTTTCCTGGCCATTTTCAGAATGTTCTAAAGATCGGTGGAAGACTACAGGAACCTTTTCACAACCAGATTGAACACATGCGCCATGCAGGGTGCATGGACCATCCCACCTCGGTGCAGCGCGTACACCATGTTCCTCCTATTGTCCGTCACCATGGTCCCGATTTGCAGTTGGCGCGGAGAAAGCCACACATCGATTTCTTGCTGCATGACGCGGAGTAGTTCCTCCCCTGTCTGACTTTGTTTGCCGAGGCAAGCCAGGTGTAGAACTGCATGACAGCGCTGTGCCCTACACATGTGGTATGATAGAGCAGCACTTGTGGAGGCTGAGATGGTGGTGGTGGTGGAGGAGGATGAGGCGGACATTGGCGCGGGAGCAACAGTTTTACAACGTGGAGGAGAAAGCGGCGTCTCCTGTCCAAGTTGTTGGTGTGCCTGGGCAGGAAGCACATTCACCCAATGGGCCATTAATTTGCATGTACTGGCCCTGACCATAGTTACAGCTCCAGATGTCTGCGCTGCCGTGCACCTTGGAACAAACCGATAAGCTCAAGGACAGGCCCACCTTCTGTTCTACATATTTGTGAAGTGCTGGTACTGCCTTTTTGGAAAATAAATTACGGTTTGGAACTCTCCATCTCGGCTTGGCACAAGCCATTAGTTCTCTGAATGGCGCAGAGTCCACCATTTGAAAAGTGAGGGACTGCAGTACCAACAACTTGGACAGGAGCACGGTCAGCTTCTGCCCCTTAGGATGGTTGGACGCATACTGTTGTCTCTTTGCAATCGCCTAGTTGAATGACTGCTGGCGCCATGAATAGCGAGGAGCAGGAGCATCTGGACCGATATATGATGGCAAAGAGAAACAGCTCCCTTCTGCAGAGGTGGTGGAGCCTTGATTGGCTGAAATGGCATGCGTGCAACTGGACGCTGCTGCTGCGGCGGCAGGATGGACCACCACATCTGAGCCACGTTTCTCCCAGGCCACCGGATGGGGACGCTGCATGTGTTGATGCAGGGCCATGGTGCCCACGTTAGCTCCCTGGCCACGCTTCACTTTCTGCCCACAGACTCTACATATACCCATATTTTCGGCTCCTCCGGTGTCTTAGCAAAGAAGTGCCACACTGCCGAGTATCTGATTTTACCGCCAACGCTCTGCACTGAGTGACTACTGCCGCCGCTGCCTCGTTGAGCCCCTGTGCCGCCACTTTCTTGGACCTGCGAAGCGGGTTTTCTACCCCGTGGCCGCTTGGCTCCTGACCTCACACTGCTGCTACTCTGCTGACTCACGGCCACACAACCCACTTGCTGGCTGCGCCGCTGCATGAGGCGCAAGCTGACGCCCTCTTCACCTGACGATGATGAAGCTCTTGCTTCACCCGGCTCCCAAGTGCGGTCGGCTACATCATCATCGATTTGTGTTTCATCGTCACTGCTGTCCTCATCACCGTTCTTGGTATGCAGTGGCTGACCCCTCACAACATGACCTCCCATGCCACTCTCCACATCTATACTTTGTCGCCTACTGCAAGAAGCAGGGGATATAGGCCCCATTTCTTTGCTGCCAAGTAACTGCTGACTGCCCTCCTCAAATTGTTCATCCTCGCTGTATAGTGGCGCTGAGCCCAAACCACATAGTAGATCTCTGGCTGAAGGAACCGGATGGGACAGAGGCGGGTTGAGGACAGGTGGGGGTCGCTGACCCACTCCCGGGCCATGCCAACTAAGGGTTGTGTCTGATGTTTCCACCGACTCTTGGCTGGGGTTGTCATATGTCATCTGGGAGGAAGTGGATGACCTAGTCAACCAATCAAGAACCCTTTGGGTTGTTGAACAACACACGGCCGCTAGATGACACCGGCAGTTCTGGCCTCACCGAGTGACCCCTGCTGCGACGTCCCCTTGTTGTGCTGCCACCTTGGCCTGCTCCAGGAATGTTTGTGCCACTGCCACTCGCAGGTGAAGAGCCTGCCACCACTCTGTCTGACATACTGTTTGTTCTAAAATGTACAGACTCTGTTTGATGAAGATATCTGTATATGATAAATACACACACTCCAAATAAACCCACTAGCAAGCTTGGGTAAACCTTGGTTATAAATTGCGCTCCACAAATGGGCAGGAAAAATTTACTTGTATGTGTCGTTTAAAAACACTGTGTATTTTACTGAATATAAAAGCACAAACAGGCTTAATTAACCTTCGGATATGAATTATGCTACAGCCAAAATTTCTTCTTTGGAGGTGAAAAATAACATTTCTTTTACTGAATACAACTTCAGAAAAATACTTAGTTAACCCTTGGATGTAAATTGTGCAAAAGAAATGTGCTGCCAACAATTACGAGCTTTGTAGCGCGTTAAAACGGCATGTATTTTACGGAACACAACAACAGAAAAACTCGTAATTAAGCTTCAGATATGAATTATGCTTTAGCCAAAATTTCTTCTTTGGCGGTAAAAAACAGTGCCAACAATTATCAGCTTTGTAGCGTGTTAAAACGCTGTGTATTTTACAGAATACAACAACAGAAGAACTCCTAATTAACCTGGTAAATGTTGGCAGCATATTTCTTTTGCGCAATTTACATCCAGGGGGTAATTAAGCGTTGTTCTGCTGCTGTGGTCACTAAAAGAAACGTTCTTTTTCACCTCTAAAGAAGAAATTTTGCCTGTAGCATAATTCATAACCGAAGGTTAATTACAAGTTTTTCTGTTGTTGTGTACCGTAAACTACACGTCATTTTAACACGCTACAAAGCTGGTAATTGTTGGCAGCATATTTCTTTTGTGCAATTTACATCCAGGGGTTAATTAAGCGTTGTTCTGCTGTTGAGGTCACTAAAAGAAACGTTCTTTTTCACCTCCAAAGAAGAAATTTTGCCTGTAGCATAATTCATAACCGAAACTTAATTTTAAGTTTTTCTGTTGTTGTGTACTGTAAAATACACACCATTTTAACATGCTACAAAGCTGGTAATTGTTGGCAGCATATTTATTTTGTGCAATTTAGATCCAGGGGTTAAGTAAGCATTGTTCTGCAGTTGTGGTCACTAAAAGAAACATTCTTTTTCAGGTCCTAAGAAGAAATTTTTGCTGTAGCATAATTCATATCCGAAGGTTAATTAAGCCTGTTTGTGCTTTTATATTCAGTAAAATACACAGTGTTTTTAAACAGCACATACAAGTAAATTTTTCCTGTCCATTTGTGGAGCGCAATTTATATCCAAGGGTTACCCAAGCTTCTTAGTGGGTTCATTTGGAGTCAAATACAGAGTGTGTATTTATCATATACAGATATCTTCATCAAACAGTGTCTGTACATTTTAGAGCAAACAGTTTGTCAGACAGAGAGGTGGCAGGCTCTTCACCTGCGAGTGGCAGTGGCACAAACATTCCTGGAGCAGACCCAGGTCGCAGCACAGCAAGGGGACGTCGCAGCAGGGGTCACTCGGTGAGGCCAGAACTGCCACTGTCATCTAGCGGCCGTGTGTTGTTCAGCAACCCAATGGTTCTTGATTGGTTGACTAGGTCATCCACTTCCTCCCAGATGACATATGACAACCCCAGCCTAGAGTCGGTGGGAACCTCAGACACAACCCTTAGCTGGCATGTCCCGGGAGCGGGTTAGCGGGCCTCACCTGTCCTCAACCCGCCTCTGTCCCATCCGGTTCCCTCAGCCAGAGATCTACTATGTGGTCTGGGCTCAGCGCCACTGTACAGCGAGGATGAACAATTTGAGGAGGGCAGTCAGCAGTTACTTGGCAGCGAAGAAATGGGGCCAATATCCCCTGCTTCTTGCAGTAGGCGGCAAAGTATAGATGTGGAGAGTGGCCTGGGAGGTGATGTTGGGAGGGGTCAGCCTCTGCATACTAAGACTGGTGATGAGGACAGCAGTGACTATGAAACACAAATCGATGATGATGTAGCCGACCGCACTTGGGAGCCGGGTGAAGCAAGGGCTTCATCATCATCAGGAGAAGAGGGCGTAAGCTTGCACGTCAGGCAGCGGCGCAGCCAGCAAGTGGGTTGTGTGGCCGTGAGTCAGCAGGGTAGCAGCAGTGTGAGATCGGGAGCCAAGCGGCCACGGGGTAGAAAACCCGCTTTGCAGGTCCAAGAAAGTAGCGGCACAGGGGCTAAGCGAGGCAGTAAAATCCGATACTCGGCGGTGTGGCAGTTCTTTGCTAAGACACCGGAGGAGCCGAATATGGGTATATGTAGAATCTGTGGGCAGAAAGTGAAGCGTGGCCAGGGAGCTTATGTTTGCACTATGGCCCTGCGTCAACACATGCAGCGTCACCATCTGGTGGCCTGGGAGAAACGTGGCTCAAATGTGGTGGACCATCCTGCCGCTGCAGCAACAGCAGCAGCAGCGCCCAGTGGCACGCATGCCATTGCAGCCAGTCAAGGCTCCACCACCTCTGCAGAAGGGAGCTGTTTCTCTTTGCCATCATCTCCCGGTCCAGATGCTCCTGCTCCTCGCTACTCATGGCGCCAGCAGTCGTTCAACGAGGCGATTGCAAAGAGACAACAGTATGCATCCAACCATCCTAAGGTGCAGAAGCTGACCGTGCTCCTGTCCAAGTTGTTGATACTGCAGTCCCTCCCTTTCCAAATGGTGGACTCTGCACCATTCAGAGAACTAATGGCTTGTGCCGAGCCGAGATGGAGAGTTCCAAGCTGTAATTTCTTTTCCAAAAAGGCAGTACCAGCACTTCATAAATATGTAGAACAGAAGGTGGGCCAGTCCTTGAGCTTATCGGTTTGTTCCAAGGTGCACGGCAGCGCGGACGTCTAGAGCTGTAACTACGGTCAGGGCCAGTACATGTCCTTTACGGCCCACTGGGTGAATGTGCTTCCGGCCCAGGCACACCAACAACTTGGACAGGAGACGCCGCTTTCTCCTCCACGTTGTAAAACTGCGGCTCCTGCGCCAATGTCCGCCTACTCCTCCTCCACCACCACCACCATCTCAGCTTCCACAAGTACTGCTCCATCATATCACATGTGTAGGGCACAGCGGTGTCACGGCTTGCCTCGGCGAACGAAGTCACACAGGGGAGGAACTGCTCCGCGTCATGCAGCAAGAAATCGATGTGTGGCTTTCTCCGCGCCAACTGCAAAGCGGAACCATGGTGCCGGACAATGGGAGGAACATGGTGTCCGCGCTGCACCGAGGAGGGATGGTCCATGCACCCTGCATGGCGCACATGTTCAATCTGGTTGTGAAAAGGTTCCTGTAGTCTTCCACCGATCTTTAGAAGATTCTGAAAATGGCCAGGAAACTGTGCATGCACTTCATCCATTCCAACAAAGCCAGGAACCTCCTCCTCGAGTTGCAGTGGCAGAATGGCCTCCCCCAACACATGCTGATATGCGATGTTTCTACCCGTTGGAATTGCAGCCTGCACATGTTGGAGCAACTGTATGAACAGAGAAAGACCATTAACGATTTTTTGATGATCCAGGTGGACAGGAGTACTCCCCTGTGTAACTTTGATGTCAGCCAGTGGTAGCTCATGCGTGACACCTGCCGTTTGCTGAGGCTATTCGAGGAGGCGACGTTATTTGTCAGTCGCCAGGACTACGGGATGAATAACATCATTCCACTGCTTCATGTCCTGGAACAGATGCTGAAAAAACTGTCTGGGAAGGGGACTGTAGACGATGCAACTACATCTCATGGACACATGAGACCGGAGGGGACTGAACTCGAGGAGGAGGAGGAGGACATTGGAGCAGAAGCATTGTCTGGTGAAATGAGTGGATTTTCTACCCAGGTGAAAGGAGAGGAGGAGCAGTAGCAGATGGAGGAGGTAGATGGAGATGAGGAAGTCGAGGCAGATGACCCGCAAGCACCGTGGCAGTATACAGTGGAGATGGAGGCAGGGAGCCCCTCGGAGTCACTTGGGCAGATGGCCCGCAGCATGCTGATTTGCCTGGCTAGTGAAAGCCGAATAGTCACCATCCGGCAGAGGGATGTCTTCTGGCTCTCCACCCTATTGGACCCTCGCTACCGGTCCAAAATGGGAGCCTTTTTCCCAGCTGCTGATAGGGAGAACAAACTCAAATACTATAGGGAAATCCATGTAGTCAGTTGGCCGCTGCCTATGTGCGCCATCGTCTCTCCTCTGAGAGGTCTGACCGGGGGGTTCTTCAGCGCTCACATACTACTGCCATGGCTACTGGGGGAAGGTGGGGGGGGATAGGAGCAGTACCAGCTCCATCAGCAGCAACCTAAGTCTGGAGTCACTGATGAGCAGCTTCCTTCACCCGCCTAGTGAGGAGGGCAGTCGCCAGCAGCAGCCGGACCTGTAGCAGACCCTGAACCAACAGGTGGTGGCCTACTTGGACAGCACTCTGCCACCCCAGTTAGAAGATCCGCTGGACTACTGGGCAGTCAAACTGGATGTGTGGCCGCAACTTGCCGAGTTTGCAGTGGAGAGCTGTCCTGCCCGACCAGTAGTGTGGCATCAGAGCAGGTGTTCAGTGCGGCGGGGGCCATCGTTACCCCAAGGAGAACCCGTTTGTCCACGGGAAATGTGGAATGACTGACCTTTGTCAAGATGAATCAGGCGTGGATCGGCCAGGATTTACACACACCAATGCCTTAGGCATCAGACTACATCAGCCATGACGCCTCACCCAAACTGTGAGAAACGCCTCACCCAAACTGGATTCAAACTACCTGCCTCAGCCACTATTCTGATGCCGCCACCCGCCTGATGCCACACACCTGCTGACAGTTTCTCCATCTGCCTACCACAATCTTTACCAGGGACTGGTATTGCCACCCACCTTCACACGCTGCTGCTGCTGTTGCTGGTGCCGTGACATCCACACTGCGTCATTGTGCCACTCTCTGACCTCAGCTGCTGCTGCTGTTGTTGCTGCTGCGGTCACCTCCACACCCTGTTATTGTGCCACTCTCTGACCTCATGCTGTTGCTGCCGTCACCACAACTCTCTGGCATTGTGCCACTCTGTGGCCATCACTACATGTTTATCTGCCACACTTCGATGAATGTCTCATTGTGGCCACCTTTGCTCTAAACCTCATCTGCTGCTGTGGCTGCTGCCATCACCTCCATACTCTGTCACTGATGTTGCCACCTGAGGCCTCAGCTTGTTTTTTTTTCCAGCTGTCGCTGCCATGACTTTATCAGGCTACATTCCCGCTTCAGTTTTTTGGTCAGTTTTGCCCTCTTAAGTGCCCAGGGAATTTTATAGTGAAGCGATTCTAAGAGCAGCGGCAGTCATATGCGTGTCATACTAAAACACAACATTGTATGAAGACCAAACCAAGCTCCCTCTGCATATTTAAGCATGGCACAACATTCTACAGCACCCTGCAGGCTCTGTGCAGCCTGGAAATAGCTGTTTTGTAATGCGATTCGTCCCGAAGTATTTCGGACCGAAACAAATTTTGTAGGAAAATTTGGCGAAGTCACCGAATCGAATTTTTGAGAAATTCGCCCATCTCTAACCGTAGTACAGAGCTACATACTCTTTAAGAACTCAGCCTCAGACTTTGGACTGAAGCCGCTCCAGCATGCATCAGTGCACAGTGAGAAATCCTGCTTCAGAGCTGGAAGCAGAACTGTGTAGGTAGAGCCTTTCTGTACTGCAGGGACAGCAGCTCTGCCATCGCTGGACCCTCCTGTTATGATTTTGGACATGAGATAAAGCTTTATTTCATGATAGGTGTTATCTGGAATCTTAACTGATAAATTACAAGAGACTTCTAATAAACTCTTTGTAAGCAGGTTTTTCACTCCTTGTGATGGACTAGATAATGTACAGTACAGACCAAAAGTTTGGACACACCTTCTCATTCCAAGAGTTTTCTGTATTTTCATGACTACTTTCATGACACTGGTCTAATGTCCATTTCTTGTGTTCTTTAGCCCAAACAAGTCTAGGAAACCACTGCTAAGGGCAGGCAACAAGCAGAAGAGACTTGTTTGGGCTAAAGAACACAAAGAATGGACATTAGACCAGTGTCATGAAAGTAGTCATGAAAATACAGGAAACTCTTGGAATGAGAAGGTGTGTCCAAACTTTTGGTCTGTACTGTAAAAACATATTTTATGCTTCTTAATTAAAGCAACTTTTTACCTGTCTCCTCTGCAGGCACAATTTTAAGTGCCCAAAAGAGCAGGAAATCTCATCAGAGGTTAGGGCTTGGTAAACTTTAAATGTTGATGATCAGCATGATTATTTGCTGTTATTATTGTGTAGATATGCCCAGCAATGAAGTGATGAATGATAAAGATGATATGGGGTTCTAAACTTCTGATCAAATACTTCAGTATTTTTAAGTTGAAGACACTAACATGAAATACTTCAGCTACAAATTAACATTTACACATGCTGAATCGTTGATACACTTGATATTTTGTTGCACAACCTTTCAAGGCAATCACTGCCATTAAACTATTTCTGTAAGGCTGCGTTCCTACTGCAAGGGACAAATACCGGCCAGTTTTGCGGCTGTCCCCACGGCCGCGGGGGGGGGGGGGGGGACGGCTTTTCTCTGCGATGAGCGGAGAAACAGCCCTCCCCCCCCCCATTGAGGTGTTCATATTCCGTCCGGAAATGGAAGAATGAACATGAACATGTTTTTTGAGTGGACCGCTGGCAGCAAAACCGCCCGACGGAAAACCCGTGCAGGGGGGACTGCTGCACGGGTTTTCCATAGAGCCCAATTGTGCTAATTTTTGGCCGGTTTTACAGGCAGTCTGAAAAACCGCAAACCGGCTGAAAAACCGTCCGAAAACCCTTGCCGTGGGGACATTCCCTAAGGGTGCTTACACACAGTGTGTTTTTGGGCATTTTTTTGCAGAAAGCTCAGCATTAAACTGCTTTTATTGCTATGCATGTCTGCAAAAAAAACAAAACACATTTGATGCGTTTTTTGCTGCTTTTTTATTTCAGAAATGCACAGCAATAAGGGCAGTCTAATGCTGTGCATTTCTGAAAAAAAAAAAAAAACGCACTGTGTGAAAGCACCACGATTCTTAATGAGACTTCTGCACCTGTCCAACTGCTCCAGCTGTCTCAGGTTTGAAAGCTGCCTTCTCCAGACTGCATGTTTCAGCTCCTTCCACAGATGTTCAGTAGGGTTTAGATTAGAGCTCATAGAAGCCACTTTAGAATAGTCAAGTGTTTCACACAACATTTTGATAAATACGTATTTGGGTACGTTTTACGTACCAAAAAATGGACCCTAATACGTATTTCACAATGTTCAAGAATATATTGATTTCAATGTAAAATACATGTCCTCGTTCAGACAATAAAGGTCCAATTCTTGAACCGTTTAACGTGTTGAAAAGGCTATAGAAACTATAAAGATATGTTTCTGCAGTCTAGAAAATTTATCCAAATACGTACTATACTTTGTGGTAAATTTTTAGAAGCATTTGACGCAATATGTTTTATGTATTGAAAAAACTTATCCAAGATGCCATCTGCACATATCCTAACCGTTCTCAGAAGTTTTCAGTTGTGTGTTTTGGATCATTATCCTGTTGGAAGACTCATACCTGCAACTAAGACCACGCTTTCTAGCACTGGGCAGCACATTTGGCTCCATTATCCCTTGATCTCTTTCAGATTTCATTGTACCCTGCACAAATTCTAGACACCTTGTGCCATATTCAGCAAAGAAGCTCTAAAACATAACCAAACCTCCTCCATGTTTCACAGTAAGTACTGTGTTCATTTCTTTGTATGTTTCATTTTTGTGTCTGTGACTATAGCACAGATGTGACTTGCCAAAAAGCACCACTTTTGTCTCTTCTGTCAAAAGGACATTCTCCCAGAAGCTTTGTGACTTGTTGTCAATATGCATTTTGGCAAATTCTAATCTTGCTTTTTTATGATTTGCTTTCAACAGTGGTTTCCTCCTTGGTCATCTTCCATTAAAGGGGTTTTCTGATCACGCTGTTTCACTGAATTTTAGCAGTTTTGCACCGACTCTTTCTCCTTAGGCTATGGGTGGTTCTACAGCAGTGATTAGTCATTAATCTGACAGTGCAGGAGATTGTTATTTCTAACAAGATTATAGTTAAAGCCATGGTTTTCATTCCTCACCGCACCTATACCTCTTGTTTAATAAAGCTAATCGTGTTATATACTAGTTTGCTTTGATCTTGCTTTTGAGTCTGTCAGTGGGGGGACTTTACTCCCTGCTCTTAGCTAATCTGATAATAGATGCCTATCTGGTATGCAGTTAGCCATAGGAACCTGTGAGTACTTCAAAGCACATAAAAAATTATCTCCTCTCAAGATTAGTATAAAATCTTTTGACCAGTTTGATTAAAAAGTCTTCATTTACTGTCCCTTTATGTTGAAAGTTAATCTTTGTAGTGAGAAAACCCCTTTAAGTCCACTTTGGCAAAGACATCAGTTCGATCTGACACTGATATACCCTGACATTGGAGATCACCTCTAATTTCTTTGGTTGTTTTAGGCTCTTTGGTTACCATTCATATTATCCGTTTATTCAATTTGTCATTAATTTTCCTCTTGCTGCCATGTTCAGGAAAGTTGGCTACATTCCCATAGACCTTAAACTTTTGAATATCATGTGCAACTGTAGTAACAGGAACATAAAGCTGTTTGGAGATTGTCATATAGCCTTTAAATGTTTTTTCAAACATTTTTCTTTCTAATTTTCTGAGATAAACCCTCTTTAGCCCTTTGGCGTATGCCCTGGGTACACACATGATACCAACCAGCTCAGTGACTAAAAAGGCAGACTGAATTATCAAAGGTTTGAAGACACCTGTAATGCTAATTACAGGACACACCTGCAGTTTAATATGTCTCTATGGTCAAATGACATTAAATATTTCGTAGGGGTAACATCCTTTTTTTTTTTTTTTCCATTGAACCAAAAATTTAGACAGGACCCCAGTGTTAAAAAAATGTTAGGAAAAAGACTTTTTTTTGCCAGGGAAACCCAAATCAAATCCCCTTTCATTTCATATGGCGCCTGGAAAAATGAAAGGGGGGCTGTGATTGGGTTGCTATGGGCAAAAAAAAGTCTTTAGCCCAAATTTCAACATAAAACCCTAATGTCTTTGTTTAGTTGTTTTTTCAGTAAATATAATTGTATTACTTTTGTTTCAAGTTATTTCAGCAACCATTGTGATTTTTCTTTCTTTAACGGAAGAGTACCTATAAATTTGTCCATATGTGTATGTCTGAACTTCCATTAGTGTACGGCCACATGTTATAAAAACTTTGGCTTGGTTCTGTAGAGTTTTGTGGGCATTTAGGGTGTACAATAGACTAATAATATGGTCCATTCTTCAGGTAAAATTCATCAGAACTTTTTGAAGGGCTCCAAAAGGGCTTCTTTTCCCTAACCAAAAATTTGTAGTTGAATTTGGTAAACAAGTAAAAAACCAAATTATACATTTTAGCAGCATATAACATTACTCTTTGTTGCAGGATTGAGTTATGCAGATTTTATCCCAACTAAAGAAAGATGCATAAAACAACAAACCAAAAAAACTGATTATATTGAATTTAAAACCTTTGTTTTAATCAAATTTACTTTTAATTAGCAGAAATATTGTCCTTTTGTATGCAGTCATTGTTTGGCACACACTAATTAAGCCCGATTTTCGAATATATATTCTGTTAAGATGATTTACATTCTATTTATATTTTATATAATTATATTATCTAGTTATGTTATCTAATAATATAAAGGAAAAAAATGAATATAATTTTAATGTAAATTAAAAATTTCAAAAACATTTTTTCCCAAACCAAATCCAGTCATTCACTTTTATCAACTAAATTAAAAAAGGGAAACAATCAAAAACATTAGAAACAAGCTGCAACATGTGTATGTATCCTTGTTGTAGTCATTTTGACTTGGCATTTTTAAGACCTAAATAATTTGTTGTTTTCTTAAATTAGGCAATACTAGCACACTAAGGGACTCCTGTATGTAAACTGTCCAAATCTAAAACTTTTTTTTGGTTTGCCCAT
Organism: Phyllomedusa bahiana; assembly: GCA_025379985.1. NCBI lineage: Eukaryota > Metazoa > Chordata > Amphibia > Anura > Hylidae > Phyllomedusa > Phyllomedusa bahiana. Next base: position 738 of record JAODAL010025926.1, on the reverse strand, counting down.
AGCAAAAAAGAGCCCCTTTTCATTTTTTCGAGCTTATAGAAAGGGGAGCTCTGATTAGTTGTCATGGGACACAAGAAAGTCTTAGACCAAGACAGTTTTCATACATGTCATACATGTCCCCCATGTATTCTATGTATACTTTTATCAATTTAGCACCCACTAGCCATCTTTAACTCTTTACCGCTGCAGCCAGTTTTGATCTACCTGACAGCGCCCCATTTTTAAAAACTGATGTCACTTTATGTGGGACTACTTTTGCCTACCCTATTTTTGATACTTTTTCTTATCCATATGATTTAGAGATTGTTTTCTCGTGACACATCGTGCTTGAGTTAGTGATTATTTTGGTCCATACAATCCTTGTTTATTTGTGAAAAATATCAAAATGTTGAAAAATTTGCCATTTTCAAAGTTCAAAAACGTCTGCAAGGCAGTTATTTTACACAAAATAGTTCATAACTATTGTCTACTGTGGGTTGGTATCATTTTTTAAATGTATTTTTATGACATGAGAGGGCTAATAAATTTAGTAGTAATATTTCACATTTTCAAGAGAATTTGCATTCTAGATTTTTTTGGGTTTCAGTTCTAAAGTGGTTTTGAAAGGGTCTATATATTAGACACTCCCGTAAATTACTCCATCTAAGAAGCAGTACACCTTAAAGTATTCAAAGCTAGAACAAAACTAGAAAACTAGAACAAAATGCAACTCAACATTGATTTTCCCCCTTGGGTTCT